>PVKZ01004523.1:0-79755 GCA_004027375.1 Macroglossus sobrinus | reverse complement strand
AAAATAAATATTTTGTGTGTAAATATTATTTCCTAATTTTACTCAGGCAGTTAGCATACAATGGATACAATGTATATGATAGATAATACAAAATTTAACTACCAGTTCAAAATGACTTTCAGGAAAAATAGGATTCCTCACAGGAAAATCAATACTAACAGAATTCGCCATTAATGCAAAGAGATATTCAGAAGATAGAACCTTCTTGCAAGAGTGTGATGCCCTGTGGTTATCCTATTCCAGAGAGCAGGCAAATAATAGCAAGCTTCATAGTCTGGTAAAAAAACTTTAACTAAATTTTTTCCAAATGGAGGAGATGTTAAGAAAACATGACTGAATGAAATGGTGGGAGGAGCTTGTACTGGGACTGAAGTAGGGTTTTAGATATGCCCCTACAAATAGAAGCGGAAGTAGCCCAGAATGGAAGACTGGAATGGCAACATAAAGAGCTCTGCAGATATTCTTCCCAGAGAAACATCCAAAACTGGTCAAAATTATAAATAAACAGAAGCAACTATTTAATGTCTCTAGAAATTGTCCAAAGTGTATATAGCAAGTGAAGAAATATTATTCAGTAATATCTACAGGCTCAATAAAAAATTTCGAAGTTTGTCACTTGAGATTCAATCTGAGACTTCTGTCTCCCATACTGCCAACTCAATATGACAGAATCTCCTTTCCATGTGGGAGCAGCCAAGAACACAGGACTCCTGTGTATGATTCCATTTATATGAAATTGATATGAAATGTCCAGAATGAGCAAATCTATAGAGACAAAAAGTACTTGGGTGATTGTCTAAGACTAGGGACCTGGGGGAAAATGAGAAGAAATGGGAGAAAATGCTATTGGTATGGGTTTTGTTTTGAGTGACAATAAGATATTTTTAAATTGTGCTGATGTTTACACAACTTCTTATCATATTTATAGAAAAATCTATGAACTCCCTAAATTTTGGAGATTTCTAAATAGAGGTTGTAATTCACATCAGTCTCCTTGTCAGCTTTGATTCTATGAATAGATACAAATAAGTTATACTCAATTGTTGACTATGTGAAGACAGGAAATAAAGTAAGTTTATCTCAGATAATTCCATGAAGAACTCGATTGGCTGTTTTAGAAGCCTCTCCATCCCCGCCACCATTGGAAACCATTTCAACTCAATCCTATAAAATGACAAAAGATCTGTGGCTCTGCCACCAAAAAATATTTGTGCCCTGAGTTCACTGATGCATGGCCTTCGGTTTACACCACTACACACAACAAAATCTGATACCTGGGATGAGGTCATCTCTGTTGGAAAGCGGGCAGTGAATACAACAGTCATATTCATGATTTATCGATAGAAACTAAAAAATTAAATACTTAATAAAAAAAAGTTGCTTTGGTTACATAATGATGTGATTTCTATGAGTTTTCCAACTATTAATGTTACTGCTATCTGGTGATGCTGTCTCTTTAAAACATTTTATCTATCTATAGCCATCTATGGCCATGCCACTCTGAACAAGCCGGATCTCATCTGTTCTCGGAAGCTAAGCAGGATTGCCTGGTTAGTACTTAGATGAGAGACCACTTAGGAAGACCAGGTGCTGTAGGTGTAAAAAGTAAAAATTGAGGTATTGTAAAATGACAAGATCCTTGCAATATGTGAGGCAATAGGGGAGGCTGATTTCAAATAGAATTCACAAAAATGTGGAATAGGTCACTTCCTGCAAATTAAAACAGAATTGATTCACATTAAGTTTTATTATAAGAAAGTTGAACGTTGAAAAATTTAGGATAACAGAAATGTCAATGACATTTTAATCTGTGTAGAAATATGACTTCAGATAACATGCATTAGTATGTTCTTAGTAAATTTCACTGAATCTCCATGTAAAATGCAGCTGTTTCTCTGTTTGTGAGATATCCCTCTCAAAAAACTTGCTCAGAAGACACCACTGCACTTACTAACACATGAACAAATTTACTTATGTAGCTTAATTATTAAATTGAGAAAGTGAACAAGTACTTCAGTCTTTTCTAATTAAATAACATTTTCTTATTCTAAAAGATCCATTTAATTGCCACAGTATATCTGGTTTTCAATATGAATGTTTAGTAGAGCCAAAAAAATTAAAGAAATTTTTAAACTTAAAACCCTTGGCCTAAATGTGAACCTGGCAAATAATCTTCTAGGCAACCCTCAAAGATAAGCAAGATTATAATTTCTTGGGAGTTTGTGGCTCCCAAGAATCTCATTTGAATCCCTTATTTTTGTGTTTAATGGAATCATTGTAATAAGATCAATTATTTTCTTCTCTTGCAGCATATGATTGGAAGACAGTTCATATAAGTAAATGACGCGGCTCAGTTTTCAGTAAGAAAAGGCACTTTATTATTTTCAAATATTATGAAGTAAACAAGAAAGAATAATCATTATCTTCAAATTCAGGATAAAGTAGAAATCGAATAAATCCCTAAAATCATTTTATGTGACATCAGCACTCCTCAAATGGGAGACAGTATGATCAGCCTGTCTTTACCCCAACATTCTTATCACTAAACTATAATAAATCTTTGGCAATAGGAGGTGACAATTCAGTATTTTATGTCTCATTAGTGCCACCTACTGAGTTCTGGTCACATTTCATAAGTCTCAGTTGTAAGTCAACTGCTATAAACCCCAAAGGAATCAAATCTAAGTAACAAAAGGATGACAATAGAATGACTATATCTCGGGGGGGGGGGGAGATTATATCTTGAAAAAGAACATTTTTTGTCTCTAAGATATTTGCAGGTCATAAAAAGAATTAGCTTTAAATTTCATTTATATGATACTTAATTTGATTAAAAGAGACTTTACCTTGATTAAAACAAATATTATTGTCATACCTGTCATACCTATATCACAAATTGGTAATAAAAATTATATAAAATAATGCATCTGAAAATCATAAAACATTTAAAAATGTAAAACATTCCATACAATTTAACCCATAACAGAATGACGTTTTCAGTTTAATTTTTTCCAAACATGTTTAAAGTGCTACAACTAATTTATGATCCAAGTTAGCCAGTTATAGTAGGTTCAATTGATCAAAGAATTTAGAAAAGATAAAATATTTCATTTTACAAGAAATATATATTTCTACATTTGATGGTATGGAATCCCTTTCTTAGTATCTTTTCATTTCTAAAAAATAAAGGGATTATTTTTATAGCCTAATTATATTTATTTTTCAGTTCTGAAGATGCATTGAATCAAACACATTGCACATGACATATGAAGAGTTGGTGATTCAAAATACTGATTTTGCTGAAACTATTAAAAAGTCACAAAGCACATGAAGAACTTAATGTGGTCAAATATCAAGTTCATTGATACTTGACTATCAGTGAGTTTTACAAAACAGAATGATTCTGTATAAAAATGTTCCTCTTACAAACTTTAGCTCTTTAACCACCTTTATGTAGATCTTGTCTGAAGTAATAAAATAATAATAATAAAACAACATTAAATAACAATAATAAAATAAAAATAAAGTAATTTTAAATATATGATTAAATACATTCATCACACTCATTGTTTTTCTACCATATGCAGGTAGAACACTGGGGCTGAGGAATCAAACAATGCTTACACTGCTTATTTTCTTATCTGTTGTCTACAATTGTGTTAACAAGCAGCTTTCAGATTTGGGGACATCTAAATATCTGTAAACATTTAAATATATGTCATCTTTGCCTCCATTGTCAATTTTGCCTAAATGTTTCCTTTTCACATAAAGTTTTTGATATATTGTAATTATAAACCTAGCCAAAATATGGAAGTCGATTATACTCTGTATATGCAAATATACCAATGTTTAACAGAAACCTTTGGGCACAAATCCTCCTACATTCACATCTTCCTGGCTATCCCTCCTAATCCCCCAGAGGTTTCTCAGCATGAGGAGCTCAATTATAAAATAGGAAAAGCTCCACTCGAAGCCTATATGTGCAGTTACAAAGTGCTCTGGAGAGGTTAAAAGACTGATGTGAATTTGGTCCACTGAATATAACCTGCAGCAATATTGCCAGAGAAAACAAGAATTTGAATGAGTCTAGGCTGAAAAAATAAATTACCTTGTCTCCATGGGTCAAGGCTAACGCCTTTTCTTTAGTGCTGTGTGGAGAATCATTTCTATCGCTTTTTTTTTAACCTGGTAAGTAGATGATTTTTACATTTTTGTGGACAGTAATCTGATATTTTTTCACAAATCATTTTTCAGAAAATGGAAAATGCTCTCATCAGTTGAGTGAGAATAACATGTTAACAAATGTCTTTCTCTCAAAATCCATTATAATTTAAATTCATCTTGTTAATATTTATCTAAGAGGTATGGGCCTAATTATGATCATCAGTAAATATTTCAGTCAAAAATAAATACATAAAAATGTATTTGTGTTTACAAATATATTGAATTTCCATACCAAATTTTTCAATTCAGTAAAAAAAAATGAACTAGCCCTGAAACTAAGGGTGGTAGCATAAAACATAATAATTGTGAATGTCAGTACAATTTCCTGATTAGGTTTTATATGCCACATATTCAGCTAGACATTTACATCCATTATCTCATGTCATATTCTTACCTACACCATGAACTCTATATTATAGTCCCCATTTTACAGGGGGAGAAAACTAAAACTAAAGATGTAAACTAATATATTCCAGGTCACCCAGCTAGAAAGTGACAGAAAGGAGAACTGAAGTCTAAGTTCTAATGCATGCTAAGCCATGCATTCTGGCAAAGAGCTACATCTGCAAGGATTAAGAGTTCCTTTTTCCTAATTCACTTTGAGTCAGTTTGTTTCCCAAACTGTGTGCCCATGAGGCTTTCTCTTCAAATGGAGTGAGTTTTTCTAAATTATACAAAGATGTCAAGTGGCCTAGTGTGTTAAGCCCCGTGTGTTATCAAACATTCTAAAAATTGAAAGGGAAAAGTTTGTTGTTAGCTCAGTTGATCAAGGATGAGATCAGAGACATTTGAAATTTAAATTTAGCCTGAAAAACAAATAGGATTTTAATAGGGAAGATGAAGAATATCCTGGAAGGGTAAAGTAGGGCATTTGGGGAAATACAAAGGATCCATGTGTGGGGGAAAAAAATAAGGCACATTTGAGATATGAAGATAGTCCAAAGTAGCTAACAGGTAGATTTTCCTAGAAGAATCAGAGACCAGACTGAAAAAGACCCAATTTGTAGAATACTCAAAATGCTAAATTAGGGTGTGTGGTCTATGGTCATTAAGATTTTGGAGAGTAATAGAAGATTTGAGAGGGAAACAAAACCAGACATAAGACAGTTAGTTATCTGAGCATTGGGTGTAGAAGTTTTTGAACAGATAGTATAGCAATAAGAAAATTGAAAAACTATTATATCAAACCTAAACTACACTAGTGTAGAAATAGTGAAAGTGAAGAGGAGGGAAATTTATCACCAGAAATGCATTATTATTTTTCTTCCTATGAACATTAGGTTTTTTTTTAAGTTCCTATCACATATTAGATATTTGTCCATGTGAATATCAAGTTAAAACACTAAGATCTTTTGGAATTTGATATAGGGATAATGGTCATGAAAAATTATCTAAAGACCTTGAATCATGATTTAATAAAATTATTAAATAAAAAAGAACTTTAATACCCATTGTTCTCTGCATCTTCTTAACTCACGAAAAAAATGTCCCTACCAAACACATACATACACACACAAAAACAATATCTTCAGCCCACAATTACTATAGGAATCTGTACATAGAATATTTGGCTCTAAGGAGATGTGTAAAATTATTAAAATCTTATTTAAACAGAAATAAAAGTCTTCAAGGAATTCCATTTTTAGAAACTTTTATGAAGGATTCATCCTCAAACCATACTTCCTTTCACTAATAGTCCTGAAATGCAGTAGGTTGTTAATGTCCTTAAGTTCTGACATATCAGGAAACAGTGGAAGGTCTCCATATCATATCTGTGATACCACTGTATTCCGAATTGCTCTGTCTACCAACTCAAAGAAATTTATTCCAGCAGGCACTTGCTTTTTCACAAGATCTCCTATGTCATCTGACAACTAATAAGCAATTTTCAGCCAGGTCTTATTAAACATTATTTTATTTTATTTTTCATTCAAGTTTCCATTCATAATTCAGTGTTAAAAATATATATTTTAACCAATCAGCATAAAATTATCTTTCAGATTATTATTATTACTGCAAATTTTATTCACTGTTAGCCAAATAACCCTATAATTGTTACCTTTGCTGTTAGCATAATTGCTTTTAACAAATTTTTAGCTTCTAACATCATAATTGATAGTATTAGAAACCTGCCACCTCACTCAAAATAAGTTAGTAAGTCCTATAACCTTTTTATAGATAAAAAGTGTTATTGGAAACTTGCAGCACTTAAATTCATCTTATATTATTTGTATCTCAATAACAAACGGTGAAATTGGTTTTCATTTATTGTAGGGTACAAGAATGCTTGCCATGATAAGGTCAGTAAAAGTCACTAGACATTCACAAGACCTTACACTACACTTTGAAAAATTATAAACTCCTAACCTATAAAGCTGGAGAAATTATTTCTTCTGAAACCATCAGAGAATATGTGACATTTTTAGTTCATATGACTCATAAAACTTAAATAATTATAGTCAGTAGCATATTAATATAATCATCTCACATATGGTTTTATATTTTACCAGCTCCAAGACATTTGCATCTCAAGATCTATATTAACATTTTAAAGATAAATTAGCACATCTTAATACTTAATACATAGAAATTTATAGAAAAATGGACATAAATTTTTCCTGTTAAAAGGAGCAAAGGTGGTTCATATATTAAGTGTTCATAACAGGAAAAAGCATTGATCAGCTTTCAAAAGCTAAATTTGTCTCAGGCTCATTATTATTCAAAGCAATGAATTTTCCCTGGTAACATGTCACAAAGGGAATAAGAAACAGAAGTGCTAATGATAGCCAAGCAATTTAGCAGAGTTTTAATTCAATAATCTGGAGTTTTTTATAATGAGACTGATTTTATACACTAAAGTTTGATTCTATAAGCATTTAACAAACTAAAGAAATGCTATGTATTTTGATAATATAAAATACGATTCAATTCATACTGAAATTAAGAAGTAGAATATACCACTTTGCCAAATATAAAATAATCATTAATTTTTCCCATGCTAAAACATGGAACAAAAGCATTGACAATTTGTCATTATATCCAATGTTGAAAATTGACAACAAATTGATGACTTATAGAACTTATATTGATGAAAATTGGAGTGAAGTCAGGGGTACACACTGACAAAGGTGTAATATTAAGTATCAGTTTCTGAGTTTGACACCGTAGCAAATAATTTCACAGAAATTATTTACTGTCAGATGTTTACCTCCCTACAGATACTTGAGTCACAAGAAATAAATAGATAAAACTGGGTAATCAAAATTTAACAATTCAGTATTTTTCAGAAAGCTGAGTATAATATTCCAACCAATAAATCTAGAGAATCCAGTTACAGTTTCTTAATTTTCACTACTTCTTTGGTATTGAAGGAATTTGAAATAACCTGAAAACTTGAGCATATTGAAAGGTATATGCTAACATACTCATATTTGTAGTCACCACTAAGTTGTTACTAAGAATATTAATCATGTTTATTCAGGAATTGCTTTTAGAAGAAATGTCCATATCCAAAAATACATGTGAATTATTTAAAAAGTGTCAGGAAGCCTAGAAACTTTGGGAAACTTGATGTGAATCTGAGAATGAAGAAACCTTTTCAGGTTTATTTGGGTGGTAGAAATTGAGGTTAGGAATTGCAAGGAAGAGAGGCATAGGAAACTATCTTAGAAGTTGTACAACTTTTGATCTCTGTACTGCCAATTCAGAGACCTATGTCAGTTCTCAGAAAGAGCCAGAGCAATGGATTATTTGTATTCAGAATACAACATTCTCTCACTTGTGTATGTCTCACATTCATGCTCTCCAAGGTCTTAGATTGGGCCCATAGGAATAGATTCTGAGATGATGGCAGTGTGCTGGAGGTTTAATAAAGAGTGTTCTCAGGAGTTGACCCTATAAGGAAATGAGGAAACCAGAACTGAATAGATGAAGAAACACCTGCAATGTGGTTGCAACTAAAGTTTTCATCATTTCCAAAGATCGCCTTGGAGCCAGGATGGCCCTTTAGAATTGTTCTGCAATGGGATAGAAGCAAGCCTTTTAGCCCTGCATTAACCAGTTTCTGGCCACATATCACCCTCTGGGAAGGAACACAAGCTTGGGTGAGACATTTTCCTGCATTGGAGGGCTGTGCTCAGTGAAAGATATAGTTGTGCTCTGCCAGCAGCCTGTATATCTAGGAGCAAAGAGATGATGCATAACAAAGCACCATAGCATTTACCACACCAAGAAAGGAGATGTGACTAGTTCAGGCTACCCCCATCTGAATAAGAACTTCTCATTAGGCATGCCCTTCTGTATGAAGCTTATTCCTGGAAAGCTTTGGCTGGTGCTCTAAGGGCTGCTCTAGTCAGTTGTGGCCAAGTAAACTGGTCTGTTTTCATCCAAAACATAAAGCATAAAGAATTTCCAAGGCCTCTATCATAGTGGACACTTAAACGTTCATAGATTCATCTTCAGTGCAACAAATGACCAACTTCTCAATAAGAGCCACATCAACAGCAACAATATAATAATCTTTTACACTAATTTGGTACTTACAGTGCTAGGTACTATGTTAGATACTTTACTAAATTTACCTCATTTAATTCTAATAACAACCTTACAAAGTGGGTATTATTATTATTATATTACAGATGAGAAATTGAAATCTAGAAAAGAAAGAATATATATGATATATATATATATGTGTGTGTATGTGTGTGTAAAAATATATATATACATATATATCTATATATATATAGATATATATAGATATATATAGATATATATATATAGATATATATCTATATATATATAGATATAGATATAGATATAGATATATATCCACTATTGTGCAACTGATGTCATAGAATTTGAAGGATTTCAGACTCTTTAAGTATAAGAACTTTACTAAACTATCTCCATGGCCTGACCACATACTACTTGATGCTTAGGGAACTCCATTGACTTAATTTTAAGGTTTACTGTATTCCAAGTATTGCAAAATTGACACTATATTTATTCAGGGTTCATATGATCTTAACTTCAGAATGTTGCTGAGACCCAGGAACCAGTTAAAAAGGCTTTTTGTATTTTGATAGAAATGAAGTAATGAGAATTGGGTGTTCTTTCTGCTTTCTGCTTTAAAAAACTGGAAAACTGAATCCAAAAGTGTAACTATCATTGTAAAACACAAGACACCATTGGAAAACAAGCAACCATTGGGAAACAGGACTGTAATATCTGAGAAGAGGAAAACAGACCACGCAAGCCCTGATTACGCTGAGCTTATTGCCTAAAGGTAACTTTCCAGCTACTGTTCAGGAAATGGAAACCTTAATTGAGTCCAGTGGCCTCACTGATTTGAAGAACCATAGATCAGTGTGTAAGGAGGCAAAGAAGGCTGAAATTTGATGGACAAGGTATCAAAGAGGTGAGAGCCAAACAGAGAGAACTTAAGAGATCTGCAAGGGATCCACTTGAGGTTTTGACTGAGTACTGATCAGCTCCTAATGAGACCAACCTCCCAAGGCCAGAGAAAGAAAACACCCTTAAAGATTTGCAATACAAACTGGGCTGAAAGTAGTTTGCATCTACACAGTGAGAGTGGAAAGACCTTGTAATGCAATGTGTGCCCTTGTAGAATATTCAGGAGTATATTACTTTAGTTGTGAGCTTATATTAGCCCTATACCACAAGTGAGTCTAAACCCATCTTAAGAATGCTTAAATCAAGACTCAAAGGTATCCAATGATTTCTGTAACCTACCTGCATGCCAGAGCAAATTTGAACGTGATTGAGAGACAATAAAATACAGCAACCAACAAAAAGTCAGGCACTCGATTAAAAATAACCTGGTATATAAAAAGCAGAAAAATATAACCCATAATGAGAAGAAAAATAGACACGAAATGACAGAAATTATGGAACTAGAAAACAAGAACATTAAATAGCTATTAAAAAATGTTCCAACTACCTTTAAAAGAGTAGAGAAAAATATTAACATCTGATTAGAGAAATGGAATATTTTTTAAAAGACCCAAATTTAACTTCTGGAAAAGGACTGGTTCTAGAAAGGTTGACTAATTTTTCCTTAAAGGACCAGATAGAAAATATTTTGGGTCCATATGATTTCCACTGCAGCTATTGAACTTTGATCTTGCAGCATAAAAGCAATCTTAGACAATACATAAACAAATGGGTGTGTCTATGCTGTAATAAATCTGTATTTTACAAAAAAGGTATCTGATTTATGGTCAATAGTTCACTGATCCCTGACCTAGAGATTAAAATATCAGAAATGAAAAATGCCCCACATAGAATTAACTTCCAGTGAGATCCTACAGAAGAAAAGATCAGTGAAATCAGCATAATAATTATTCACAATGAAACACAGTGAGAAAAAAAAACATTTATAGAGAGGATCAGGTACATTTGGGACCATATCAAGCAGCCTAGCAAATATGTAATTGGAGTCTCAGAATAAAAGGGGAAGGGGAAAGAAAAAATATTTGAAAAAATAACGGCTGATTTTTCTCCCCAAATTTGTTGAAAACAGATCTACAGAGCTCGACAAATTTCAAACCGATGGCAAAATTGAGACTTAGAGTTATTAGGCAATTTTCCAAAAGCATTTTCATAACAGGCTATGATTCAAATTTGTTTGCTTGTTCAAGAACCCAAGCTTTTACCTATTTGATATACTTTCTCTCAAGTTTGATAGAATTAGTCTAGTCTCCATAACAAGAGTAAAATAATTTTATTGAGAAACCAACTATTTATCAGGTGCTCTGCTAGATCTTATCTCATACATTCTTATTTAATTACAATATCTCTATTAGGCAAGAATAATTTTCCCCATTTTACAAATGGAAAAGCTAAAAGTTAGCGAGTTAACATAGAATGCTTAAATAACAAGTAATGGTAGAAAAAGACACAAACTAAAGTCCTCTGGATTTATAGGCTGTGTTCTCCTAGAGAGCTTGACTATATGGATGGAGTATCTGAAAAAAGAAATAAGGAATATGTTTTCTATAACTAGAAATGATATGGTTTTGAAATATTTGAAAGAAAAACTCATTGATGAAAGAAAATGAGGCCTTTGATTTTACCATTAGTTCAAGCAATTGCTGGCACAATACAAATTACTAAGAATAAATTTCAGAGCTAGTACAATAGCTCTCAGTTTGCTAGAAGACTTAGAATAATAAAACCATAGAATTGTGAAATTATTTACAGATTGTAGAATCCATCTATTCCTTTT
Source organism: Macroglossus sobrinus (assembly GCA_004027375.1). Lineage (NCBI taxonomy): Eukaryota > Metazoa > Chordata > Mammalia > Chiroptera > Pteropodidae > Macroglossus > Macroglossus sobrinus. The sequence continues at coordinate 68,285 of PVKZ01004523.1, read as the reverse complement.
GGAGAAATGGAAATGCAACCCACACAGTTAAATCATTTGCCTAAAATAACATCAATGGTTATTGACCCTTTCTTCTAGGCCATCCCCAATTCCATTCCAGAAAATATAAATTATTCATGCAGAAAGACAAACCCAATTTTGGCAGGTCAGAGATTTCAATGAGATGTGAATTGGTTAAGGATTCTGATTTATGAATTCAGGCAGCTATCCAGATTGCCTTATCTCAGCTGTCCTTCTGTGAAACGTACTATTGTGAATACCTAAATTGACCTCTATTCCATCTAATTCAACAGTCATTGGATATCTCATGAAAAAAAATTACTGTAACATAATGCAAAATTCTGAAAGTCAAAAGATGTTAGATAGGAAACTTACATAAAGACCATTTTTTCTTTTTCTGCCAGATGTAAAATAAGCCAAGATAGTTTGTGACTGAACTCTGAAGGATTAAATATGAATCATCCTCATTTTATGCAAATTCTCAGCAATATAAAGGTCAACTGTATACATATATAAATACACACACACACACACACACACACACACACACACACACACACGTGCTCTTATGAAAGGCCCGTGAAGGCAGGGGCTGCATTATTCTCACACATTTCTAATGCTTTATACAGCAGCAAGTACCGTAGGTGCTCAATATTTCTTGAGTGAATAAAAAAAAAAAATGAGTAAATAAGAACACGTAGAAAAGCATAACTCTAAAGCAATGCATGTAACTAGGTTTTAAAGTACTAATTAGTGCAGATTCTAAGCAGTAATAATAAATAACATTTATAGGCCGATTTTCATGTGTTAGCCATCATGACTAACGCTTTTCTATACTTTTATTCCATTCAATCCTGTCTTGGGTTCTTCATGAAATTAGAGGTTTATCTACTACCTGGATGAAAGCACTCAGATCTTAAATGTTTTTTAACCTCAGAAATTTTAGGACACCAGAATATCTGTCAAAAGATTATACATGACTAGAAGATGGTAGTGATCAATAAATGTCAGCAATTCGTGTGTGTGTGTGTGTGTGTGTGTGTGTGTGTGTGTGTGTGTGTTAGTAGTAGTGCTGGTAGATTTGAGCTTGCCTTCACTCTATCTGAAGTTAAACGCTTTTAGCAAATTTGAGCAAGAAAACTGACATGGTTGCTACAAATGTTAGGCTTTTTACTTAGGAAATTGATCGATGTGTCCGGTCATTTTTTAAATCTTTAGGTCTAAGAAAAAAGAGATGAGTTTTAATGATTAAATTTAGTCAAAGCCTCTCTGAGTTTCAACACCATTGGTCTTTGTTGAGAAGTCTATGTCTTGGCATTTTAATAAATTCTAACGAAAGAGTTGCCCTCTCCGAAAAAGATTAAATAGAGATAGGGAGAGACAGAGAAGAGACATCATAAAAAGACATGGGATTTTTGCATGTTATTCATCTTTTCCTAAAATGTTCATACTCTGGCCAACATGAAGGTTCTTTACAATGAAGAAAATAGTAACCCTTCCTTAAAAAAGATTATTCATGTTAATTTTTTGTGGTCTACATAAAAGGGAAAATTAATAGAAAATAATAGATGATTCAGGCTCTCATTAAAGACAGGAGGAATGCTCCCCCAATCGTTTTAATAATCCAGATACAACAACCCTATGAGGCAAATACTCTTGTCATCCTCAGTTAGAGGGATGGTAAATAATTTTCTTGAAATCTCAAATCAAGCCAAGTGGTAAAACCAGGATTCAAACATAGTTTTTCTCATTCCAGAGCTAGTGATCTTAGATACTATGTGCTCCTTTCTCCACACACTGATGCCAAATGAGAAAGAAATATTAGCTGAATTCATTTCTGTGAGGTCTTTCATGTTTCTCAAGCACTCCCCTGGCACATATTATATTTGGTTAATTCTCTGCTTGGCTTTTTCTCTTCACAGTGAAATCTGCCCAGGAGCATGGGATAAGGGCCAAACTCTGCAGCACTCACCAGCTATTATACACCCTAATAACATCTTAAGCTCTTCACAGGAAAAGAAAAGAAAGTCTGAGTTTATCCTCTTAATTTCTCATGTTTTTGGGGTCCTAGCATTCAACCTAATAACATTATCACATGTTCTATAGCCTACCAGTTAACAACAAGCAATTCATTCACTGTTACTACCTGGTTTTGCCACTTACTGACTATAACTTTGGATAAATTACTTACACCCCCTAAATTTCATCTGCAAAATATACTTATAAGAGTATATACTTTGTGGAGTTGTAAGATTCAGGGAGATGATTTTTTAAAAAACACTATTAGCAAATAGAAACCATTCAATAAGCATAATACATTATTATTAGATTTTTATTGTAGGAGAGTGTATTTTTATTTTTCCCCCATCTGCTCTAGTCCTTCTCATGTTCTTTTCACATCAGGAAGTGGGGACTCAATGTAACAGCATACAGACATGACTTTAAAATGTAGTTCTCATTTATTGAGTCTAGGCTTCTTTAGTAAGAAAACATACATGAATGAGTCCCCAATTCCATTTTGAAGCAGGCACAATTCTTGAATATTAGATTTACTCAGTTAATGCCCCCAGTTATGTGGTAGATTGTAAAATCACTACAAATTCTTCACTTCTCTACATCCATGCCATTTGAATGCAACTCCAGAACTTCCTATTAAGAACTAGAATCCAGGCTTGCTGGGAGAGTTGCTTTGGCCCATGGTATATTAATGACCATGAAAAAAAGTAGAGGCTTGAAAAGCACTTGTATGTTTGGACTTTTCCATTCTTGCTGCTTTTGGAACTCTGCATTCCCCACCACAGGAAGAAACCTGGGCTGGTCTTCATAATGACAAGACATGTGCCTTAGGCACTGTGATCATTCCAGCCAAAACCTACCAAGCACCAAACATGCCAGTGAAGTCATCCTAGATAATCCACCTGCAGTTAACCTTCCAAGTGAATACACATACATGTGAGAACATAGCAGAGATCAACTGAGCCAGCCCAGACCAAGAGAAACAACCACCCAAACCATGAGCTAAATAAATGCTGGTTGTTTGCCCCTTAAATTTGAGAGCAGCTTGCTGTGGGGGGGAGGGAAAAAAACTTAACAGAAATAGATGCCAAGGGTTAGGTGCTACTATAACAAAAACCTAAAAATGTGGCATCAGCTTTGGAACCAGGCAGGAGGCAGAGGATAGAAAAGCAACAGAACAACCATTAATAAAGGCAGGAAAAGCAATGAGCAAATATTAGTGAAGGCTGTTCAAGCAGTGAGGTAAGTACCGTAGCCGGCTGGGAATATGGTGATCTTAACTATGTAGCAGGAAAAATTTGGCACAACAGTCACTTGAAATATCTTAGAAGACAAAAAAGAAAAAATGTGCTAATGAAATTTTGAATTTGGCTAAGGAGCAATCCAGAGAGATACTAACAGTAACAGTTGGACACTCCTAGCTACATTTGATAAGGTATAAAAAGAGAGAGAGAGAGAGAGAGAGAGAGAGAGAGAGAGAGAGAGAGAGAGAGAGAGAAATTACCTAGAATTGAGTTTATAGGCAAAATTTTGGGAAAACATAGAGAAGTCAAGACTTGCTGCATGAAAATTATTATTTATTCATTCATTCATTCATTCATCCATTCATTTCTAGTGTCCCTAGCCAGTAAAACATTCTGATATATGACACGGTCTCAGGGTAAGAACCAAATCAATGGAATAGCTATAACATTGTTTCATAAGACCTCAAATATTTAAAGCATGACTAATGACTATCTCAGACAAAAATTTTCTAAAATTCTTTAAAAATCATGGTCAAAAATAGCAATATATATGATATATTTTATATATGTATAAATAAATATATATATATATATATATATAATCTTAGAAGCATGTCTTTACAATAATTGTGGATATGACTTTTTTTAACAAAAGAACTGCAAGTTTGGATTAGAAGGAACAGATATAGGTCAAATTGAAAAAAAGACTTCTGTTCCCCCAACTTTCTTCTAACAAGCAGCAGTCTGAAGAAGCTATTCAGCTTTAAACAAAGCCAATTTTTCTTTAATAAAAAAGGCAGGAGATTTTTGGCCAAGGACCCAGGGAATTGAACAACAGGTCGATGATAACCATAGACCAGGGAACCTCTTTCCCTTAAGCAGTAGAGTACAGTAGAACAGAGACAGCTCTCTCTGCCTTAGCCAAGAAGCATTCCCCTCCCTCTGGAGGAGGGAGAAATAACAGTATCTTTTCTGTAAGATTTCAGAACTGCTATGGACCAACAACAGCAGTGCACTTCCTGCTCTTAAATTTTTGGTGTGGAAGTGTCTATTGGTGTCATTCTAAGCCTGTATCACCATTGTACACTGATGTTTCATGGAAGATAACTTCTCTTTTTGTTTCATTAGATTCTGGATGATAGGAAGCCACATCTGAGCCTTATCTGATTTGTACATGATGCGAATCACAAAACCCTGGACTTCAACCATTGGATGAGTGTAAAGACATGAAGGAGAGATATGAATATACATGATCAGAGGGCACACTGTGGTAAAATATAATATTAGCTACAAATGTTTTTAGTCCTGTACCGAAATCCTTACATATGACTGCAGATCAATCAAGAGGCAGAATCTATTGCTTGAATCTGGGCTGACACTGTAACTTGCTTTGTCTAATACAACATTAGCAAATAAGAAGCAAGTAGAGGAATAAATAATGCTTTACATATGGGGGATTGCCCTCTTTTTCTGCTTTTGGAACCTTGCAACTGTTAGCACTTAAAGAAGATTAGGTTGTCACCCTAATTAACAGCCCTACCAATAGCTATCCATGTGAGGCTAGCCACATTATAATTGCTATCTTTGGTGAGTTTACCTTACATTTGGAAGGTAAAAGTGGGCATACATCATTTATTTCTTTGCACTATCCTCTTGGGAGCAAGTAGCCCACAGAGAATAGCAGTTCTACTCTGCTTCTCTTATAGATAAATCTTATAGAGGGAGCATTGACCAGGCTTGCATTGCATCTAAGAATCACACTTTCCCAAAGAGATAAGTCAGGCCTCTATCTGCCACATTCCTTTGTCTTATGACTCAGCTGGATTATAACTTGTAAGGGGAAGACCAGTATAATCTATTTGGTCCTCATAGATCCCAACAATGCAAATAATGGTGCATTTTTCTCTTCTACATATGCAATTACAATTGTCTATTTTGTTCATCTCTGAAACAACACAAGACGACATATATATAAATATATATATGTATATATATATATGACATTATATTTGTCCAAACAAAATGCATTACTGTACAATGGTAAAAGTTAAAGCAGAATTCTTCTCATGCAAATTATTGGAGCTTTCAATGCCTCTGCAAAGGAATCAAGACATAGTCAACCTGGTTTTCTATTTTCGAGAACATGAGAATATACACCAATTTCTCTTATCCAACACCTCTGAGGAGTCATTATGTTGCTAATTTTTATTTCTATTTTTTTCTATCCAGTACCACACTCTGATTCAATAAGGACACTGTCCCTTGCCCATTAATAACAGTTACATGTATTATGCAGTCACTTCTCCACCGGCCGAGGAGAGCAACGAAGTTGTCTGGAGTCACAGTTTTTGCAGATCCCAAACAACGTGAAGACGTCAAAGGCAGGTGAAGAAAGCAGCCTTGATCGGCCATTGGCTGTGTGGCATTTTAAGCAGTTCGAAGGCAGCTACTTGTCTGTCTTTACCCATACTGATAATTGGAACCCATAACAATGTCTAGTGAATGATATATCTACTAAAAGACAAAAGAAAGAAAAGGTGGGATTATTCACATGATATGTGCTAAATCCTAATCTCATCTCAATTAGCAGTACCCTATCTTTTTCCTTAAAACAGAGATCTAACTGCAGATTTTTCCATATCTGCGGTAAGCATTCAGGCAAAAGACAAAAATAGCAACTCATCTCTAATATTCAAATGATGTAATAGCATATGTTACAATTTTTTTAAACTTTCCAGAAATTAATTTATTTCATGGAAGTAAATAAGAATCAGGAATATTTTCCATTTACTTATCTTTTCAGACACATTTAAATGGAAGAAAAAATAGATCACTTGAAATTTCGGAGAAAACTCTAAGCTAAAGAGTCCACTGATTTACATATAGGCACTTTCCAGGTAATTTAGAGATAGTGAGTGCTCGGAGCCCTTGTTGGACTGGCCTCTTGCTTTGCTGACACTCACTCCCGTCTGGCTGGCTGGCTGTGCTGACAGTGTAAATCAAGGGATTATTAGATTGACCACATGCCCTTGGCTTTTGTTTCTTTGTTTTTGTTTTATTTTGGGACAGAGATAGGAAAGTTGACTGGGGCCCCAGAGATCTATGGAAAAAAAAAAAAAAGACAGAAAAGGAGGGGAGAAAAATTTGCAGTGATAAGTGCTTTCTGCTGTAAAAGTCGCGATACAATGTAAGGTTGATTCTGGCAGAAGCAAGCTGGTAATGGGGGGCAAGAATTAACCTACAGAGATGCCAAAATAACGTCTCCTGAGACATGTCTCTAAATTACATCAAAAACTTCTATGAAGGATGTGTAAGTATTATACAAACAACAACAAAAAAAAATTGTATGAGTCCTGTCTGTATGGTTTAAACTGACTTGCACAGTGTTTATAAAAAAGTTTCTTTATATGTAGAGAATAAGATAAATATTAACCATAAACTTCTAAATATTCTGAATTTAAAACTATAGCTAGAATAATTCAGGAAGTACTTTGAGCTGTATGAGTTTTAAAGTAGTTCACTCTCAATTTGATGTAGAAAATAGACTAATGACAGATAAAAAAAAAATTTGGTTGTTAAGATAGTGTGTATATTATGAGTTTAATATTGGATTTGTCGTCTAATTTTCCAAAATAGGTTCTAGATATTCTAAGATTCCATTGATTGTATTGCAAAAGGATTACAGGGGTAGAGGGTATTAATTCAATTTAACGCTTTTTACGTATTTCCAAAGTTATACACTTGATTAGCAACATGTTTCTATTTGACTGTTGCACTTCATAACTTCAGACTGAAAAGATGTGAGAAATCTCATAATACAGAATTTTCATGGGGCTTGATGATGTCTAATGTTCTTTCTTGCCTCAAGACTTTATGAATCTTAAATTTTAAAATATGTAATAATGAAAAACTTATTTAAAATGTCCTCGTTTGATGTTCATTTTCAAAAGACTTTCTCTCTCTCTCTCTCTCTCTCTCTCTCTCTCTCTCTCTCTCTCTCTCTCTCCTACAACTGCAACAGGTGAAGCCTCCAACCGTGATCGGTCAATTCCATACTCTTTTCTTTGGATCTGTTCGAATGTTCTTTCTCGGAGTATTAGGCTTTGCGGTCTATGGAAATGAAGCTTTGCACTTCAGCTGTGATCCAGACAAAAGAGAAATAAATCTCTTCTGTTATAACCAGTTCAGGCCAATCACTCCACAAGTAAGTTTTCCTGTATGTACATAAAACTTACTCTACCATGTAAAATTGTTTTCTTTTTAAATGTAAAATGATGCTATAATAAGATGAACAATACCTTTGCAGAATTATTACTTTTTTTTAACTAGTTGTTTACTTCAGATAAATTAATTTGAGTTAGTCGAAAGTTTCTTCCAACTCCAGCATTTTATTATTTATTGACGTTAGAATTGTACTCTAGTTCTGAAATTAGAAAACAGAAATTTGTTAGCTACTATAATACTTCTTCATCATTAATAATTGGTAGGTGATGATAATAAAATATGACTACATTTTCATATTGTCACTGCTAAATGAGATATGTTCAACATTACTACCTTCATTATATTATTTTTATTGCTTTTAAGACATAAAACTTAGATGTTTTAAAGTTAGCTTTTGTTGAAAATCAGTGACTTTTTTTAGTGTATTTTTGGTTATATGTTGCTTGATTTGACTAAGATATTTCTGACATACTTTAGGTGTTCTGGGCATTACAACTAGTGATTGTCCTGCTTCCTGGAGCTACTTTCCATCTTTATGCTGCATGTAAAAGCATCAGTCAAGAATGCATTCTTCAAAAACCCATCTACACTGTGATTTATTTTCTCTCCGTTCTATTAAGAATTAGTCTAGAGGTGATAGCATTTTGGCTTCAGATTCACCTCTTTGGTTTCCAAGTAAAGCCTCTCTACCTGTGTGATGCTGGATCTCTTGGTCAAAAATTTACTATTATAAAATGCATGGTGCCGGAACACTTTGAGAAGACCATTTTTCTCATTGCAATGTATACATTTACTGTAATTACAATGGTATTATGTGTTGCTGAAGTTTTTGAGATCATACTTAGAAGGTTATGCTTTCTAATGAAGCAGTGACCAAAAGCTTGATTACCCACTGTCATGCCAGTTATTCATCAATCATTTTAAATTTATCTGTGTGTCTGAAATTTATGTCTAATATAAAATATTCTAGAACAAACATTTCATTCTATTTTAATTTCATCATGCATTAGAAAATAATAGAATTAATTAAACAGAATTAATGTTTACTTATGTTTAAATACTTTTATAGAGTACTTAATCAATCACATACAACATCCTAACAAATCACAGTATTTTATAACCAAAGAAATTTTTATTATCTCTTTCATAGAGTGGAAAATTGGCTCAGTCAGGTTAATGTATTGGCCCAAAGTCACAAAATCAAACAAGAATTCAACATTCCTAACTATAAAGCCGTTGCCCTTTCTGCTGAACCATGTAGCTTAAATTTTGAGGATGCAATTATATTTGCAGCCATTTAAAGTATAACTTATTTAAGCACAAAAGTTATAAATTAATTATTAAAAGAGTCATTCTATAGTTTGATCACTAACTTGGAGAAATGGAGAGATTAAATCTTTAACATTATACTCTACTGTTTTCTTAAAACTTTTAATATTAAATAATATAGTAATATAGCCATCAAATAAAAAATGCTATAAAAATATTATGCAAGTTTTTCTTTCTTGTTAAAAATCTCTGTGCTCATAGATATTCTATAACTAAAGTTTCCACCTTCAAGATTATTAAAATGGAAATTTATATTATATTGTTAGGCTTTCTAATAGCTATAAAATTATTTCAAAGACAATTTTATACTAATTCAGTGCATTTTTTTTATCTGTCTGCTTTACCAATGATGATCTTTATTTGATGTCATTTAAAATCTTTATGTGTGACTGCCTTATACTGGTGCCTTATTAAGGAAATAAGTACAGTCAGTTGAATATTGAGGCTTTCAATTTTTCTTCAGTATCATCGAGCCTATGTTTGCTCATAAATTTCTAGATTTAGGATTCTTAAATCATTAAGACTTTCTCCACATGAATGCACAGGAGAAAATCCAACTTACCTTCTTTCAACAAATAGTGGCTGAGTATTATTTACCATATATTGCATTAAAAATTTATATACAAAGATAACTAAGATTTATGTTTATGAGATCATATTCTAGTTGGTGGTTCAGTGGCACGACAGGAAGGTAGCCCACCATGAGGGAAGATGTATTTATTCACTATCATTTTTTAAAATCATTGGCTCTTAGTGCTATTAAACAACAATGTTTAGTCCATTTTATTATTATTTTTAAATTCTCTAAAGATAATGCACCCTTTGTTGCCTTCTCCCTGGGTGGTCTACTCTCAACAACCCTCTCACATACATTTACGTCTTCATCATGGGTCATATTTCTCCTGTACTTTTGAAAGCCAGGTAATTTTGATTGGATGCCAGGCTTTGTTGTTTTACTTTGTTGGATGCTAGATATTTTTGTTTTCTCTAAGTATTCTTAAACTTTATTCTGGGGCACAGTTAAGTTACTTGAAAACAATTGATCTTTTGTGCTTCCCTTTAAGCTTGGTTAGGTGGTCCAAGCACAGCCTTCACTGAAGGACTAATTTTCCTCTATTAATAAAGCAAAACTTGAGTGCTTGATTAGGTGCCCCTTGAGTGCTTCATAAATGTTGTTCTCTCAGCATTCTCACAATCTTAAATTTCATTTTCAAACTGATAGACACATTTTCTTAGTGCATTTGGATTGCTATAAAAAAAATACCTATACTGGGTGGATTATAAATGGAAGAAATTTATTCTCATAATTCTTGAGGCTGGAACTCTGAGATCAGGGTGCCAGCCAGCATGGTTAGGTTCTGGTGAGAACTCTCTTCTGGGTTACAGACTTGTCATTTATCCTCACATGGTAGAAAGAAGGTGAGAATGCTCTCTGGGATCCTTTTTATAACACTAACCTCATTTATATGGGCTCCACCTCTGTGATTTACTCACCTCCCAAAGGTTCCACCTCCTAATATCATCATATCATGGGTTAAGATTTCAAAATATCAATTTTGAGGGACACAATCATTTAGTGTTTTGCACCAATGGTTGCAACAAAAATTGTTGTAGCTATAAGAAGCAAGTCTTTGCGGCAAACAAAATAAGAGAAAGGGCAAAAGGATATTCTCCTGATTTGCCTTTGAGGATTTTTCTCAAAGGTCATTTCTTCAAAGAATCCAGAATAGACTTCTCCTAATGCCATTGTCCATTCATTAATGAATACTTCAATTTATTCTTATTCTGATTCATCCTTTAGAACATTGTCACAATATACCCCTGGCTATTGGGAATAGTAGCTATTCTCAGTCTTGTGTGAATCTTAGGTGCCATTCTTTTTAATCTTTTCAAGTAGTTCTTTTCCTGGAAAGATATTTAAGATGTTACACTGAATGGGACTCAGGTGAGGTCCCTTTGCAAATCTCTGGAGCTCTCATGCTTCTTAGCTCTCCCCTACACTAGTGTCTGCCTTGCAAAATCTAGCCTCCTTGGCCACCTTGGATTCTATCTCCTCAATTAACAGGTGAAAGGATGGTATTTCAAAGCCACCAAAGGAACCCTTCTTACGTCTGCTTCTTTTAAGTAAACAGTACATATTATTATGTTAAAAGATACAGGGTGAAAAGTTGGTTTGGATAATCTTTTTAATGACTTAGTGACATACTATTCTATGATTTCATTTCATTACTAAGTATATCAGGATTGTTAGCACACAGCTATACACTCCTGAATAATAAATGCTATATGTAACTATAAAGTATAAATACAAATATTTATATTTAAAATATAAAAACTTTCTTTCTAACCAAAATGTAAATGTAGTAAAAATTAATAAGAATGTCAGAACTAAACAAATATATATGTACATACATATACTTATTATGTGCATGTGAAACATTTACCAAGAGAGACCATTTAGTAGGACATAAGAAAGTATTAAGGAATAAAATCATAGAGTATATTGTTCACAACAGAATTAATATAAATTAATAAAAGTAAAATATCAGAAGTATGCCCAAATATTTGAGAAACTAACAATTTTATTACCTCATGAATCGAAGAAGAAATTATATGGAAAGTTTTAAAACATTTTAAACAAATGATAATGCAAACACAATTTATCAAAATATATGGAAAGCTGCTAGAAGAGTGCTTGCAGAATATTATTAGAAGTTCTAAATATTATGTTAGAAAAAAGTTATAAAATGATTTAAGCTTTTTAATCATAAGAAATTATAAAAAACAATTTGAATATAAATTATATAGGAGGAAAATAAAAATAAGAGCACAAAAGATTGAAATAAAAAATTGAAAGATAATAGAAAAAAATTGATGAAACAAAGAGCTGGTTTTTTGAAAAGACTAGTAAAGCTGATAAATTTCTTATTATATAGATTGAGATAATACAGAAGAAAATGAAAATTACCTATATCATAAATGAAAAAAAGGCATCACAACAGAACATTTAAATGATTACAAGGAAAATCATAAATAATGCTATGCCAATAAGTTTGATATTTAAATTTAATTAACAAATTCCCTGAAAAGCATGCATTACTAAAAACTTACTCAACAATAAATAGAAAATATGAATATCCTTCTATCTTTTAAAGAAATTAAACAAATATTCTCAGACTTACTATAAAGGCACAATAATCAAAATAGTGTGGAGTTGGCATGAGGATAAGCATATTAATTACATGAACAATAGAGAGACCAGAAATAGTTCTACACAGATGTAGTTTGTCTCTTTTTTTTTTCTTTTTTATTCACCAACATAATTTCACAGAACATTTTAAAAATGTTCTACAATTTTTACCTGTATCCTTATTCCAACCATGATGTATAAATGGGCCTGGCCAAACCATCAGGGTCTTCTCTTCCATGCTTCTGCATGAACTTTTAAGGAAAGATTTTCTCTATTTTAGAGGATGTTGAACTAATAGAATGGGAATCTTGTGGTACTAGAACACAAATTTCTACCATACACAGTGAACCCAAAGATACAGCAATAGATATGTATTACCCTGATTATATTAGTTGAGCCCTGCCATTTGCCACTAAAATAGATACGATCACAACTGAAATAGAAAAATTTCACTGGAAGATCACACATACACTGGAGTACAAGGAGTGATGCAAAATATTTAACTTTTTCCATCAAAACAACTGCCAGTTCTAGTCTCTCCTTTTTCTTCTTGTGGTTGTTCACACCCACTGTCTCTGCCCTCCTCTCACTGGCTAAAATTCTAGTCCTATCCTGGAAGGTAATGTTAGATTAAAAAGTAATACAAGATGGTAAAGAAAAAGTCATAAGAACAGAGAAAAGACATTTATGGTTATATCATTCTGCTTTGCTTCATTAATTTCTCTACCAATCCAGCAACTTCTGACTAGAAAGTCAACATAGTGAGAATAAGAGAAAGAAGCCATAATGTCTTTGTCTATTTGAGCTGCTATAACAAAATATCACAGACTGGGTAGCTTATAAACAACAGAAATTTATCACCTTCCAAAGACCCTACCTCCTAAGATCATGGCTTCCAGCATTAGATTTCAACATACGAATTGGTGGGAAGGGTGAGGGACAGAAATATTCAGTTCATAGCAAATATATCCTTTAGTGGTTATTAACATGTTGCTGAGATTGGGGAGAGAGTACAGAACTCAGTTTCTAGCCTGATAAAAAAGCCAAACCCAGAGTAAGGCAATGGAATCTGTCTGCAAATAAGGATAGACAACGTGTGTGGACTGGGAATAATAAAAAGACATAGAGCATCTTCTACAGGGTTTGGGAGGATGTTTCAGTGTTGATTAGAGAATAGTAGAGGAAAATTTCAGAGCTTGAGATTTTGATTCTTGGAAATAGTGTAATTTCAGTGTAACCTAGTTTTAAGATTAATTCTCCAAACAGGGCCTGTGATAAATTAAAGAAATAATGTTTATTCGAGGAGATAAAGTGAAAGATGATAGCATGGGATGAAAAGGAGAGAAAAGGAATTGTGGTTATAGATGTCAGAAGGAAAAATTGATGCCTACAATGGTATGAGTCAGTAGTATCGAGCAAGAAGTATACCACAAACCTTTGTGCATTAACAAGATAATAAATGTCAAAATACTTTGCAAATTGTTCATCATTCTCCAAAAATAAACAATCTACAGATTATTCATTCACTCAAGTATACACTCAGGTATCCAGTTCAGAAGAAAAGTTCAATTTCATTTCATTTTGAAAAAGTGTGGTTATTTCTTCCAATGTATTAATATAGAAGAATGTAATTTAAAAGTTTAAACGTATCATCTCTCATCTTATGCAAAAATTGAATTTACAGTTTCTAAAATCAGAAAAGTTTCTATGGATGCTATTAAAATAATCTGAGGAATTGAAAGCTATAATTCCCGAGAGATGCCAAAGGCAATTCACGCCTTTATCTTTTTCCCAGTGTACAAATATTATTTTCTTTTTGGTTTTTCCTTTCCAGCCCTTTTGCCACAAAAGGCGGGGGTAGGCGACCAACGGAACGTAAAAGTAAAGCAAAACGAAAACTCTCCTTCCTATCGGCAGAGAGCGCTGGTGTCGCTCAGTTTTTAATTTCCAGGAGTCAAGCACAGTGAGGTGGCTCAAGCTGGGAAACCGTAGTTGACTTGCTGTCGCTGAGCAACGGGAGAGTGGGCGGGACATGACATGCGCGTTCATGCGCGTGACCTCCCGGCGGAAGCGGAAGTATCGGTGGCGCACGACTAGGAAGTGGTGAGTCTTGGAGTAGTGATGGCTGCGCTTGCCCCGCTGCCTCCGCTCCCCCCACAGTTTAAGAGCGTTCAGCATCATCTGAGGACGGCTCAGGAGCATGACAAACGAGACCCTGTTGTGGCCTATTACTGTGAGTCTTTCCGAGTCTCTGCATCCCGCCTTACGCTCCGGGATTCACATACCGCCCAACTAAAGTTCTTGGGGCAGGCCTTGCCCTGCCTGGGGTTAGATCTGAGCTTAGACCTGGGAACAGGGTGGGGCCCCGCTCTCTTCAGGGATCTCCACGTACTCTCTGCCCCCTCGCAGGTCTCAGAAAGCCAAAACTCCAACAGCAACATGGTGTCCACCGCCTCTCCTGTTTTGGGCTTAAATGTTCCTAAACTGACTACATGGGTTCATTGAATTGTGAAACACACTGCCCTAAGATTGTGTGTATTTGTGTGTGTGTGCGCGCGCGCACACACACAAGACCTCTTGTCTCCACCAGAGAGAGACTCCTGAAAGCAACCTAAGTAGTTGAGTGATTGATTTGGAGCTAAAAGCAAACGTGAGTGCCCCGAGGACAGCAGTGATATGGACAAAAGGAATGGAGACTAATCACAAAACATAGTCTTATGAAGTTTAATTGTGACAAATGCAAGCCTATTTAAATCTTCTTAAATGATTAAATGTAGAGTATCTTTTACAAAGCAATACAAGCATTTGAATTTGACCATTCTTGTCTGGTTTATACGCAAATCACTTTCTTCCACCAGTGAGAATTTTTAGTCTTTCTTTAAATAATACCTAGCTTGAGACATTGGTAGTAGTGCTCTCACCTTGGTTGATTGTGATACATATAATCTACAATTGATGGAAAACAGGGATTAAATTTGTTTAAACTTTTTTCCTTTACAGTGAAGAGTAGTTACAGTAGTGTTATGTCAGCTGTATTTTATATTCCATACTCTGACTTTACAAAATAGACAACTATAAATTTCTGAAAAGGATTTTTAGAGTTAAGTTCAATATAATGTATCCTCTGTTGTGAATATTATAAGGTTATCTAAAATTTGGTCCACCGTCATCTCTGCCATACTCCAGGTGTACCTGTTTTCATTTCTCAGATGTGCATGGCCCTTCCAAACCTTTGTGTTCTTCGCTTTCTTGGAATGTCTACCTTTTTTTTAACATTTGGCAAATTCCTCATGATTTAATATCTAACTCAAATGTCACCTCTTCTGTAGTCAGTAAATTGTTTAGTAAGTTGATTACTCTCTAGATTTTATCTTATTTTGTTCAAACCTTACAGCATTATTTCTATTATACTTGTTCTTCAAATTCCTCAAGCAGGGACCATTAATCATTCCTTCAGCGTGTCTTATTGTCTCCCTATATATAAAGCATTGCCAGGCACTGTGGCTACAGTTCCTGCATTCATGGAGTTTACATACAATGGAGTAGGGAGATTAAACAGTAAAATGAGTGTATTATATAGAATATTAGAAAATTACGGAGAAAAATAAAGCAGAGAAAGAGACTAGAAAGTACCAGGAGCAGGGTGGTAGGGAGTGGGGAGGGGATTTTACTTTCAGAGTGGTTTGGGAACCACTTCACTCAGTTCACATTTGAGCATTCTTGAAATAGTTGACTAGCAGGCTTTGCTTCATCTGAGAAAGAGTATTCTCGATTCTCTAGAACTAATATTATGTACAAAAGTCCTGAGGCAGAGGCTGCTTGAAGGAGAATCAAGGAAGCCTTTGTAACTGGAGTGGTTAGAGCAAAAAGATAAATGATGTGATAAGGACAAAGGGAATCTATTGTAACAATGAGACAGGAACTCTCTTTTCCGTCTAAAGCTAATCCTGTTCATGGGCTCTGTATTGTATACCTTTGTGATTACCCAGGGACCTTTTATTTTCCTGGATCATTTTCCTCTCTCTTGCCATTTCTAAATTTGACCCAGTTTCCTTTATTTAAAAAAAATTAAAAAATAATAATAAAAGAAGCTCTCAGTGTGACATTCCCCAAAGTTGCTGTCCTGTCTGCCTAACCTCAAAGATAAGCTTGAAATAGTTGTCTGTAGTTGTCTTTACATCATTATCTCATAAAACCTTTTCAGCTCATTGCAGTCTGGTTTTCATGCTGATTATTTGAATGAAGTTGCTCTCAGCAGTCATGAACAAACATTTTTATTGCTAAATTCAGGTATCACTTAAAAATATTTTTGTTATGAAACATATGCTTATTAAAGAACATATATAATGTATGTATACAGTTTAGGAAATAATAAAGTGAACTCTAACATACCCACCAAATTTGATGTTATTAGACATTTTAAGCTTTGCTAATCTGGTGGGCGTGAAATAGTGTCTCTTTGGAGAGAAATTTGCAATTCACTGCATCTTAACGAGGTTGAGCATCTTTTCATATGCTAATTAACCATTTGTGATTCCCTTTCTGAACACCTATATTGCTTTGAACCATTTTTTCCTGTTTCATCATTTGTTTCTTGATACTAATCTAGATACTAATCCTTTGTTATATGTATTGCAAATGTCTCTCCAAATTTGATTCTTCACTCTATGAAGTCTTTGATGTTTAAAAGTTCTTAATTTTAAAATATGGTCATTTTTTTTGGAGTTTTAACAACGTCCTCCTTATGATTTTAATTCTTATTTTCCAAGCCTTGATTTCCTTTTGTTTATAAAGTACCCTGGATTTTGGCATATTACTTCGATTGTCTCTATTCTCTACTAAAACTTCTATTAGATAATGTGTTGCACTTTTCTGCTTTATTTCTTTGTCTCAGTGCTTTCACAGTTTGCATCCTTTGTCTTTTCTGAGCTTCATTCAGTGTAATTTCTTTAGGTTTGTTCGCTTCCATATGTGTGTCCTATTGTATAATGTATTTATTGAGTTTCTACTTTCATTTTTTATTTCTAGATGTTCTAGTTTTTTAGTTTTCAAATTGGCCTAGCCATTTCCAATAGTCTTTTTTTACTTATATTTTTAAAAACACTCAATTCTTTAAATGCTTTTAAATATTTATATTTGTTGTCTGGTAATTCCTGTAGCTGCTATATTTGTGGGTCTGATTCTTCTGTTTAACAAAAGAATGCTCATGGTGACTCCTTTCCTTGTCATTTGTACTCTAGACATACTAAACCAGTGCTCTTCAAACTATGGTATGCAAGTCATTCTACTGGAATCATTTTCCCAATTCTCAACTTCCATGTTTCCTGACAAGGCTCCAATGGTCAGGGTAGCAAAGTAGTATGCTGCTTCTCTTTTCCCACATTGTGGATTTGCCCTTCTAGTTTAAAGAAGAAAGACATACTCCTGTCCATCATGAGTATTTTCATGATAGGTTGTCCTGGGAAAGAAGGCAGAAAACCTCCAGGGTATCCAGAAAAAAAAGGGACAATTTACATAACTGGTGTTAATGAAGCCTCCCTTAATTAAGGTATTAAGTAGAGCTTCTTGTCTTTCCCTGTGAAGGAAAATCAATCAGAGCAAAGAATAAACCTTCATTCAAAATGCTGGACATGAGGAAGGGTGTCAAAAGAACATTCTAATTTGGGGAAATAGGGTAGCACATCTTATGGCAGGGGTAGGGAGAGTGGTCACCTCCAGTGTCTCCTTTTAGGAATAATTGGTCAGGAATGAATCTTAGAAGATGGAGGAATTGTTCTTGGAGATTAGCAGCCATTGTTTGATCATTTTGGATTTTACCCAGAGAGGTGAGATGGGGACAGCTTGTGACCAAGGTCATGTGCAAGAGGATTTAGGGAGGATTAGTTGTAGGGACAAAGACATGGAAGGACCACAATGGAAAAAATCTCTGTTCAGTCTCTTACATTTAAACATACATCTGTTCAGCATAATGCCTCGTGTTAAAAACTGGCCTTCGTTACAGTGTGCTGAATTCCCAAAATGGTAAGTTTTCATGAAGTGACTTTACCTTATCATCTCTCTTTCTTATTAAAGAATGTCATTCTGAGATAAGAGCAAAACAAATGCTGAAGGGGGGCAGTACCTTGTTATATCCAAATGATAAACTCATGTAAGAGTCTGTGGTTTATCAAAGTTTTAGAATTAGAGTTGAGATGAGATGAGGCATTTAGGGAATGGGTTAACATATTAACTCGAATGGAAATGAGTTATATTTTCTGAAAAAGTAACTCTCTAAACAGGTTTTGCCATTTATGTGATATGGTAGACATTCTCCTTAAACTAAGTGAGCTTAATCTTCATCTCTGAGGTCTTACGTTTTTTCAGAAATACATTTAAAACAAGTGATAAGATAAAAACATTTTTATTGATTGCTGATTTCTTTCTTTCTTTTCATTCTTCCTTTTTTTCTTTTCTTTTCTTTTTTTTTTTTTTTTTTTGCCAGATGTTGAAACTAACAGTATTTCAGTTTTCCCAGTCCTGTCTCAGTGTCTTAGGATAAACAAGAAGCCTGTGGTTTAAAAAAAAAAAAAAAAAAAGGTAAAACTTTGCAAGATCTTTTTTGTGTGCTTCAGAGAAAATGAGTAACTCTACTGATAGGCTGACAAATCCTTTACTAGTTTAAAAAAATGTTTTGAGACAGACCTAATTGAATTGTCAGCTGAAAGACTATTAAAAATATTACTTGATCATAGGTGATCATATGGTTTTTCGACTATAACCCAGAAAGAAAGAATTCAGTAATTTGGCTGTGACAACTTCCATTCTCATCTGTTTTATGTGAATGATTTCCTCCCGTGTTAACATTCATGAAAATGAAGTTTAAAACAGAACCAGGATTCTGTTAAGTAAATCATATTCATAGATATGCAGTTTAACTCATTATAAGATGTATTTTTAATGTTCTTTTATGTTTAATAATTATCAAACTATATGTTGTTTTGATCATTAATGTATTATAATAATTACAAAAACTCAATTCCAGAAGAAAAATTTTAACACTTAATAGCTTATCTCACAGGAAATTTTTATAAATTTCATTTTTATTTTTTGTACATTTTTTTGCAAAGAAGTGTGATAGGTTAGGAATTTTGAGTATACAAATATAATCTTCATAATAAAATTCTATGGGATAAATAAATAGAAATTGGATTAAAATAACAGTATTATTTCTGGCTATTAAAAAGCCTTTTGTGTTTTAAAATAGATTGTGCTAGATACCAAATTGCTGTATTTATAGTTGAAATAATATAAATTTTGGATGTCAATATTGGATGTAGTACAGAATTGAATAGATTTTTTTGTACTTGTTTTAAACATCTAATGAAAAGTGATAGAGGTTAACTTTAAAATGTATGAAATGATACATTTCTCTGATCTTAGAGCAAACAAAAATTTTTTGAATTCCTAGAGCAAGAAAGATATTTTGTAAGGCAAATAATTTCAAGATTTCACTAACATGCTTGCGGGGTCATAAAATCTCCATATTCTCTTACTTCGAGACCTTATGTATGTCGCTCAGCCTGGAATCCCCTGACTTCCTCTTAACCTGATTTACTGTTGCCGATTTAGCACAATTTTTAATTTTTGCAGGTTGCTTTTCATGACCACATAAGGATGGATTAGAAATTGTTCCAGTTCATCTTGGCTGCATTGTGTTTTAAGCACTAATTTACTTTTCACTATCCAGTACATCATTGATAGTCATAAATACCTAATAAATATCATCTCTCTAAATACTATATAAATATCCAGTACATCATTGATAGTCATAATACCTAATAAATATCATCTCTCTAAATACTAGCTCTGTAAGCTCTGAGAGCAAGAAATATGTCTTATATTAATGATCTTTGAATCTCTAACTCCCAGTACAATACTTATGATATTTATAAATTTATCTGTTGACTAAATAAACTATACAGCTTGTTAATATTCTCTAGCTACAGTAAGAAAATGTGATGGAGAGAATTCCAACACTATATTTTATAACTTGTTAACCTTGCTGTATTTATAATGAGTTTTAGGATAAGTCATAGGATTTACTCATTGTGCCTTCTCTTCATTGTTATCTGATTTCTAAAAATGATTTATCTTTGGCCTTAATGGGAATACTTTAGTGTTCTATGATTTTTTTTAAATTGTTACCTTAATATTCCTATATTTCCGCTGTTTAGTCTTTTTCCTTTTCACTTAGGAATGAATGTTGAAATACTATATATCAAATTACTCTTTTACTATCTGTGCAAGTGCTGATATACTTATTGTTTACTTCTTTGAACTTATTAATGTAGTAAGCGGTAAGAAAATAGTAAATTTTCTCCTATTTGAAACATCTCTTCATTTCTAGGAAGAATCCCATTAGGTTTTTTTTTTTTTTTAAATTAATTAATATGTGTGTGTGTGTGTGTGTGTTGACATTGGTTAACAAAATCCAATAAGTTTCAGCAGTATATTTTAACAGTAAGGCATATATATATATTCACACTATGTGTTCATCTCCCATAGTTAGAATTCTTTCTGTCACCACATATTTGATCCCCTTTAAGTTTTTTTTTTTTATAATTAAACCTTTTATTTTGAGAAGATTGGTGAGTCATTTAAAATTGTAAGAAATACAGAGAGGTCCTTGTGCCCTTTACGCAGTGTCTGCCAATGATAATACTTGCAAAACTATAGTATAATGTCACAATCAGAATATTGACATTGATGCAGTTAGATCTCTCCAGTTTTATTACACATATTCCTGTGTGTGTGTGTGTGTGTATTTAGTTCTAAGTAGTTTTATCAGGTATAGGGTTTTGTATCACTATAGTCCAAGTAAAGGACAGTTCCCTAAGAGGAAACCTTCGTTACTCTTATAAGCTACACCTTCCTCTCCACACCCCCATCCCTGTACCTTAGTGGCCACTAATCTGTCTCCATTTCTAAACTTTTATTATTTTAAAAATGTTATATAAATGAAATCATACATTATGTAACCTTTTGTAATTGACTTTTTTTACTCAGTATAATTGCCTGGAAACTCATCTAGGCCATTGCATGTGTCAGTAGTTTGTTTTTTAATGCGCTGTGGTATTTCATGGTATGTGTATACTACAGTTTAACAACTCAGCCATTGAAGGACATTTGGTTATGCTGTGGTCTGAAAGTCTGGGTCACCTCCCAGAATTTGTGTTGAAATCCTAACCCCCAAATTGATGGTATTAGTAGTGGAGCTTTTGGGAGGTAATTAGGTCATGAGGGTAGAGCTGTCATGAATGGCATTAGTATACTTATAAAAGAGATCCCACAGAACTTCCCACCTCCTTCCACCTTTTGAGGACACAAGAAGTCTGCAGCCAGGAAGAGAGCCCTCATCTGGCCATGCTGCTAGCACTGACTGCCAGCCTCTGGAACTGTGAGCAATAAATTTCTGTCGTTCGAATTTTAAGGCAACAGTGGTCCCTACAGGGAACTATGGTCATAGAGTTGTCACTAAATTAAGAGACCCCTGACAACATTCACGGAAATCTTGGCATTTCTAACAATGCTTTCCTTCAGGGTGTCTGACTGAAACCTCACAATCATCCTGGTGCTTATGTTAGTGAATGATAGAACCAGTACCTGAATGACAAGACGTTAGATGAGAATTGGTTATATGAGAAATTCTTGATGGTAAGTGGTAATTAGAAAACCAGTTACAGAGTGAGGGAGGGGAAAGGGACTAGTTAAATTGATGAATGGAAGAGGGGCAACAAAAGCCAATGCAGTAATCTGGGAGAGTCCTAATAAATGGAGGGTAGAAATGGAGGACAGGCTTGAGGTTACTAATGACATGGCTCTGAGCTCCATGTCTCTCTCTCTGTTTTTTTTCTTCTTTAATGAAGTCAGAAAATATTTGAGTCCCTACTGAATGTGGACACTATACGATAAATATTTTTATTCTGTTAGGGATGGTGTTGTACATAAAGTTAAACCCAGGAAAAATCCCTTTTAAATTTGCTTGATTAAGGAAACATATAGTTTCAAGTCTGATGTGTTAAAGTTTCCTCTAGGGGGTGACATTGTACAATTAATAGACTTTCTATGACCCTGTATAAATGTTCTTTGAGAGTCATTTATTTATATGATCATAGAAAAATTAAAATAACGGTTCAGGAACTTGTAAATATGTATGGTTATTTCAATTTTTTGCATAGCAAGTGTCACAATTTAAAGACTAAATAATATTGAATATATTTGTTGATGGTGGTAAGCCACAGTAATATTAGAAATTAATAATCAGTTGCCTATTTTTGTTGTTAATCACACAGAAATTGGATTTTCTAAAGCCAGATAAGCCAATAAAAATAAGCAAAATTTTTTCTTTTTCTTTTTCCTTCTTTTATTTTTGCTGATTTCTAAATCTGTAGGATTAATTGGAGCCCGTAGTCCTCTTATCTGAGTACTTGTTTTTTATAGACTGGTTCAACATACTTTAGCAATGACAGGTTAATAATAAAAAAAACCAGAAAGTTTCACTATTGATTTATCCGTTAGTTTCCATTCATTTATCTTATTTTTTTTATAAACATACATGAAAACATGAATTTTATTTTGTAAAATAGTCATTTTTATCGTTTTTTTTTTTTTTTAAGTAAATTGTTTCATTTTTAGCCTTCCTGAAGGGACAGGATCAGTGGACAAGTAACTTGTCTTTAACTGTCACTGTCTTTTCTTTTGGCACCCATGTAAGGTTAAGCATCTTTGGTAAGGTTCATTTTTTATGACACTTGTGCTCGATTGTTCACTTGGTACTCTTGAGCAGCACCAGATTACATATAACAAGTTTCAGTACTTGATAAATTTCTGCTTTCATTCAGTTCATCATTTTCCTGTGGCATATCAAGGTTTTTAATTTTTTAAATATTTTTTAACCTCAGTTAATTATTTCTCTTTGGAAGCACTTTGGATTCCATTGTATCTCCATTAGCTACATTGAGATTATACATTAGATACAGTGAGATTATTAGATAGTCTTGTTTATTTCATTTTTTCTAGTGGTTGCTCTAGTGTTTAGAAACTTATCAAAGGCTACTGTCATATGCCACCTTATATATAAAGTAAGAACTTTCTTTTCTCCTCTCCTTTCTTTATTTAGTTGTCATACATTTTACTTATACACATGCCATAAACCTTAGCATACATTTTTATTTTTCAACTTTATTTTTGAAGAAATGTATGAAACGAGAAAATAAAAATTTTAAATATTTTTTCACATAATTCACCATTTTTAGCATTCTTCATTGCTTTGTGTAGATCTAAGTTTTAAATCTGGTTGTCACTTTCCTTCAGTTTGAAAAACTATCATGTTTTATGAGGCCAACAATGAATTCTTTTCAGCTTCTGTTGAAACTTTTATTTCATTTTTGATTTTGAAAGATATTTTTGCAGGGTAAAGGTTTAATTTGTCAATTTCCTTTTTATTTCAGCTTTTTTTTGGTCATATTTTCCCACCTTTTGGGAGAGGGAATGCAATTACATCTGTGTAAGAACACTCGATACTTTCCTTCACCTCATTGAGACTCTAGTTTTGTTTTTGTTTGTTTTCAATACTTGTTCTCCTTGCTTTATTTTGAGTAGTTTCTATGGCTATATTCTGTCATTCACTAATCTTATTACTATTAATGTTATCCAATAAATTTATTTTAGATATTTTATTTCTAGCAGTTCCGTTTATGTTCCTTTGTATATGTTATGTTTCTCTCATTTTATTTATGATTTCCTTTAAATACTTTATAATGGTTTCCTAGTATTTTAATGTCAAATGTTATTTGTGTTATTTTGTCATTGTTTGATCTTATTGAGCTGTTGATTTATTTTTCTTCTGGTTATAGGTTACATTCTCCTGCCTATTGACATGTGTAGTAATTTTGGACTCTGCAGGATACTGAATTTTTAAGTTTTTGACTATCTAGACTTTATGGTCTTACTTTGAAGGGATTTGATCTGCTCAAGAATTAAGTTATTTGCCTTTCAGTTTTATTCCTTTTGCCTTGTTATTTTGTTTGATTTTAGCTTTTGGGGGGCAGGTTTGAAGTAGCCTTTTCTCTAGGGACAGGTAAAGCCTACTACTAAAGCATATATCTTTTGGTATCTTACTGAATATCTTGGGTAAGCACCAGGCATTCTCCACACTCTGGTTGAATGCATCCCAGTCTTGTGTGTGTTTGGGGAGCAATTCAGCTCACAGCTCTTGCCCATTCTTTTCTCTCCTGTGGAGTTTTCCTCTTCACATGCACATGGTGGTATTTGCCTGAGCCTCAAAATTTCCCCTATACAGATTTATAGGTTCCTTTCTACTTTGCTCCCTCTTCTTCAAAACTCTGCCCCTTAACTCCAGTGTTTTCTCAGCTATAGGACTGTGCTCTGCTTAGGATGTCCCTCCTGCTTCTTAGCTGGAATGTGTGGCCAGGCGGAATGCTTGCCTGACCATTTGTGTCCTTATTTGTTTCCTTACTCCAGGTGCCATGGTTTTCTCCTGTTTACATTGTCTGAAAATGGGTTTTCTATATTTTGTCTAATTTTATGGTGTTGTTTATGGTGGGGTGGGAAATAAAGTTACTTCATCATGGCCAGAATTAAAATCTGTAGTCTCATTTTAATAATCAAATTGTTACTTAGTGTTTGCTATATACCAGCATAATCTTTTAATAGGAATTCAGTAGTAACTTTTTCTTAAAGTTGCTACATTATGTACATTATGAAATTGAGTGCCAAAAATATTTGTTTTTTGAAGGAATGAGTGAAGTAAACATCCTTTATTAATAGACATTCATTGATATTTTTTAAAAATTCTTTGATTCAAAAGTCCTTTCACACAAAAATATAACACATTTACAATATATTTACAGAGTAATTTGTTTTTTAAATATCAATATATATCATAATTATTTCTATTTGAATGCCACATTTATTTAATCTGTGAGTATCACTCTTCACAATTGCTTTTAATATATCTTTTGTGTATGTGTATTATAAATTCTATATTTTTATATTTCTCATGTATAAATAAAGGTGGAACTTTAAATTACACATACCTTCAGGATTAGTAAATGTTTGTCTCCAAAATGCCTCACATTAAATTAAAATTGAGTTGGGAAGTATTTAATCCTTTTGCAAATATACCGTATTACTCATCTTAAGTTAATATTTATCCATACAAATAAACACATTTCCTTGATAAAATAATGTTTTATAGATTATTTTAACTACATATTTATTATTTCTGTGGGTAATTTCCATGTTAGACATTAATTTTTCATCATACTACAGCTACAGTGAGTTATCTGTTTTGAACAGAGTTATATATGAAAGTGATCCTGTGTTTCTTCCCATATGGCAGCAATCCCTAACCTTTTTGGCTCTAGGGGCCAATGCTCCTATGAGAATCTAATGCCTGATGATCTGAGGTGGAGCTGAGATGGTGATGGTAGCACTGGGGAGCAGCTACAAATATAGATGAAGCTTCACTGGCTAGCCTGCCACTCAGCTCTTGCTGTGCAGCCCAGTTCCTTACAGGCCACAAAGCAGTACCGGTCTACCACCCGGGGCTTGCAGACCCCTGCCCTATGACACAGAGATCTCTATTTTCATAAGTAGGTTTAAGTTCTTTTCACTTTCATTAATATTAGAGAATGCATCTTCTAATACATTTTCTGCACTTAAAAATTGTAAACCATATAAGATACTCAAAAATGTCAAAGCCAGGACAATTTTTATTCTAAATCTTTCCTCTTCCAAGATGATCCAGTTCTTCAATTGACCATGTTACTATACAACAATGTTCTTATAATTGCAAAGACTAAGTATGCATGTAAACCAATAAAAAAATGCACATAGGCAAAATTAATAAACAACATTGTTATTACACTGTATTTCAAGAATCAGCTATCTGTTTTGAGGTTAACTTTTAAAGTTGATAGTTGTTTATATTTTTGTTATGAGGGAGGATGAGTTGTGATAGTAAAGTGAGAATAATTTGATTTTTCTTTCAAAGGGGTTAGATAGATGGATAGATAGGTACACAGATGGATGGATCAAGTCTCAATTTTTATTGTAAGCAGTAGTAGTTAAGAACCACAAATTAGAAAGGGAACATTGTACTTTTTACATAAAAATAAATCACTATTGCATGGTAACAGGGAAATACTGGATTAATTTCCTGCACATCTGCTTAATGGTTAATTTCTGATGGCTGCCAAGGTGAATCTAGGAATCAGCCTCATTTTGTCATTATCTAGGGCTAAGGGAGGCTATTACCTATGCTGGATAGCCATTTATTCACAAACTTGGTCTACCAAGTAGCTAACTACACTTCATGGATGGTAGGATTCATATATAGTGTTTACTACTATGGTTAGAAAGTAAGAAGAAAGACCTCCTGGAAAATGAAACTATCAGTACTGTATTATATGTGAGTATAGTACTCACGTTACCATGTTTTATCATGTTGACCAGTATTATATATAGGTAGTGAATAATTAATGTCTATTAAATTTTCTTTGTTTGAGTTGAGATTATTGTTTAAATGAGATTGAAGTTGTTTGAGATAGTTATGAGATATCGGGAAGGCAAGTATTAAGCTTATTTAAGGTTGATAATTATATTCATAATGATGCTAATATGCCAGTAGTCTATTGCTATTTGTATGTAGGTATAGAGAAAGAAGATAGTTGGGTTTATATATGAGTGTGCTTTTGCAATAACAATGTAAAAAAACGATGCAGGGATAGGAGATAGGGCAAGAAATTCTAGAAAAATATAGTGTAAAATGAAAGCTGATTGCAGAGGGACTGGTTGTAATGAAGTAGGGAGACACCAGTGAACTGGGAGCCTATTGCAATAGGGTGTAGTTGAATGTTGTAAAAAAGGATATTGTGTTTAGAGTGGGTGCTCAATATACTGATTTTGGAACTACCACAGTTTGTGATTAATTATGAAATGACTGGTGTGAGGGAAAGTACATACGATTATTGGAGATCAGGGTTGATAAGAATTGAGAACATGACACTGTATGCATTAGAATTACATTTGCTCTCTAATCACAGAAAATCCAAAATAACAATAACTAAATAAAATACAGTTTACTGGCTCATTTAAAAGAAAGTTTGATGTTGGCATTACCCAGAACCAAGTATGCAAATTCCATGAAGTCATTAAGGACTTGCATTTTTTTCAACTTCACATCTATAAGCCAGAACATGATTGCCGTTTCCAAGGTTGTTTATGTCCAAGATGTTCACTAGAGTTTTGATCATCTCGGCTTTATTCTAGACAGCAGAGAAGAGAAAAAGAAAAGGGTCAGTCATATCATTTCCTTGATGTCATTCCCCTTTTTAAGATGATTTTTCTAGATTCCCTCCCAACAATTTCTAGTCTCATGATGTTACTCTTTAGTTACATGGCCATAGTTTGCTTTGAGGAAGACCAGGAAATGTACTTTTTT
The DNA here is from genome assembly GCA_004027375.1 of Macroglossus sobrinus. NCBI lineage: Eukaryota > Metazoa > Chordata > Mammalia > Chiroptera > Pteropodidae > Macroglossus > Macroglossus sobrinus. The sequence goes on along the minus strand of PVKZ01004523.1, from coordinate 40,777 downwards.
GGCTAGGTACACTACAACTCCCTAATAATATAGGGGTCTTGTTAGTAAGATGGGAAGAATAGATATAGAAAGGCAGCTAGCAGTCTCTGCTGCAAATGTTTATTATCTATGTAAAAAGGGAAATTTCCAGGATATTGGAAGAACAAGGAAGGACATGTCCATGGGCGATGGATTATAAGTATAACAAGATCAAGTGGAAGAGGGTGGCATGAGTCCTAGACCAGCATGTTTAGAAGACATTGAGATAATATTGGAATGTAAGAAGCAGTGGGATGCAAAGAGAAAACCATTTTGCCAATCCTGAGATAGGAATGTAAGAGAATTAAAAATCACTATTCTAGAGGATTGTAAATAACTCAATTTCTTCAAGAGATATCCAGAGTTAAGATTAAAAAGGAGAAGGAATCTGAGGAGATGTATGAGAGTTTGCTGATTATGAAGCAGTAGTTCCAGGGAATACAGTAGAAGGAATGGGATAATGGGGGAGAGGCATGGGCTATAGGTGGCGGCAAGAAAACATAGTTTATAGTTTAGAGGAGTTATGATTCACTGAATACTGATTAACCTTTTGATCACCTATCCACATGAGTTAAAAAAATACAAATCTTTGATATATAAATTATTTATAAATTACATTTATGTATTGATGAACTAATATTATATATGATGAAAGATATAAAAATAGAAATATTAAAGATATAAAAATATTGATACAAATGCTAATATTTTTCCCCATACTCAAGCCAATTGTTTTATCAATTTTTGAGATCATATGGGTCTGGAAGACCTTAGCCTCAGTAGAGCTAGGATGGTGGCTCTCTTAGGTGAATTATGAGCAAACTGGCATGGAATTGGTCCTGTTATATTAATTAAACAAGGAGGCATTTGATTGATGTGACTATGTTAGCAAACTGAAATCTCAGCTTGTAAATACCTCATAGTTAGGAAATCAAAGTGCTAAGGACAACCAATCACAGCAGCCAATGAGGCTTTACACCTTAGCCAGTCAAATGATTTCTTTGCTTCCACATTTTTTTTTATATGTCTTTCCCCTGGCCTGTGTGCTAAGTACTCTTAACCACTTTTTGTTTGGTACTGCCCTATCTGAACTGATTTTTTTTTTCAATAAACTCAACATTTTTAATATGCCTTATTTTATCTCTTAATAATCCCTAGTCCTAAGTAAAAGCCTTTTTTCCTAAAAATAAGAGCAATAACACTTAAAAGTTTTCTGAAAAATTTGGTAGTACAATAAGACATGGTAAGATTAAATGTGGGGAAGAAAAGGCATATTATAAGTTAGAGATATTATCGTATAAGGAGATGATGTATGATCTGAGAGCTCAGTAAAATCAAACAAGAAGTATAAAAAGTGAGACTATGCATATTAAGGAAGGACTCACATATTAGAGAAAGGAAGGAGTATTTATTGCTTTTGAGACAGGTGCCATTAAATTGGGGGAGAAATGCAAATTAAAGAGTTAAATTTGGAAACCCATAGGAAAAAATTAGAAAAATCGTGTAACTCAATATCAAGTCCCTGGAGATAAAAGAATTTTCAAAGCTTAGAACTGATAGAGGAAAAAAAATTCAAATACTGGCTTTGAGTACATAAATATTTGAAGCCGCTTTTAAAAAACATAAAAATTGAAAGACAGCATAGTATTTGCAGCCCATATATTTATTATCTAAAGAGCTCATGATATACTTTAATAAATGCAACAAAAATGCTAGAAGAGAAGACCTAACAACTCACAAAGAGGAAGTGCTGGAGAGTTCAATCAATTTTAAGAAAAAAACCTGACTTTCTGACACAGAACTTTAATAACTCCAACATGACTGGTTTAAAAAGAGGAAGGCGTTCAACCATGCTTTAAAAGTTATGGGAAGAGTATCGATTAAAACCTAATAGAGAACTGGGGAAAGGACCTGGAGAAGTTGCTAAAGAAATATGACTAGTTAAAAGAAGGAAATACAGATCATATTTGTAATCAAAACAATGAATATTTAAACTAAAGTGGGGTTTTTTTTGCTTCTTAAATTAGCATCTGTCTGTTTTCATGTCAAAGTGATATCCAGTGCAGGCTATATGCAGTGAAAATGAAAGCACCATATTTTACACTGTGTGGAGTGTAAATCTGTGTGGCATTGTAAATCTGTACTTTTAGATCTCCATTTTTTGTTTGTTTGTTTTCTTAGTATCTAGATAGCTCAAACCCTTAAATTTGATTTATGGAAATAAATACATTAACACATTAAACTTCAAGCTCTGGAATATGAGATAGCCCTAAAAGCCTAAGTGTTAAAAGATAGTTTCTTCAGATAAAGCTATTAAAATTAAAAACACAGAGATAGAATAAATAACTATGTATTATGTTGTCTATTAATACATTTTTAAAGAAGATATGATCAAATATGCCTAACTGAATTGGAAATCCTGAGGATAAGTGGCAGATACCAAGCCATGTTTAAAGCTCTAGTAAATAAGGCCGCAATATACCCAGTAGAAAGTATACAGAATTGGGCCCTTTTATCACATGGAAACTTAATGTATGATAATGAATGATAAAAGTGGCATTTAAATCACTGGGGCAGAATGAGCTGTTTTTCATTCATATATTTTATCTATTCAGAAAATGTTTATCAAAGGCCAAGCACTGTCATAGATGCCAGGGATACATCAGCAAACCAAATAGATTAAAATTGCTGTCATTATGGAGTTTAAACTCTAGTTGGAGTAGAGACAGAGGATAAGTAAATAGAAGATGATTACATGCTGAGGAAGAAGAGTAAAGCAGGGAATGGGGATAGTGTTTACAAGATTCTATTTTGGGGGAAGATGTTGTGTTCCTACTCCATACTGTATGAAGAACAGGCCAATTTGTTACACAAGCAAACAACCCAATAGAAAATTTGGTGGAAGTTTGCTTCTTTTATTTTTATAATTTCTAATTCAAGAAGGAGGATAGACAGCTATCCAGTAAATATCTAACACCTATTAGTACTTGGGTAAATACAAAATCAAATAGTGAGATACCATTTTCATCCCTGAGATTGACAGGAAGTTTAGTACTATCAACTTTTTGTAAGCTTGGGGGAAGTGGGTGCTTGTATATATTGGAGATATAACTGGATATTATCACAGCAGTTTGTTTTGGAAGACAGTTTGAGAGTAGCTCTCAACATGAAAAAGGAACATGTGCTATAACCCAGGAATTCCACTTCTTGGTATTAACCTCAGGGAACCTATGAATGTGTGCACAGGAAGGTTTGGCAGAGCAGCATGAAATGTGATAATGAAAAACTGAGAACTACCTAAACGTGTTTCAGTTAGAATGATGTGTCCATCCTGTGGGGCACTAACACAGATCTCTCAAACATTCTGTGGGATGTAAGAAGTAAATTACAGACAATACATGTACATACTAGTGATAACAGTTGCCACCAGATTGTTCACAGCTCTTATCATTGGAAAAGCTATTAGGATGGTGATGTTAGGTTTTTAGCTTTATCTATAATGTTTTCATTAAATTTTTTTAGAGAAAGTGTATTTATTTTTATTTGTATACATACAAATTATTAAAACGGTATTTCTTTGTAGCCTCAGCTCAATTCACATTTCTCACTATCCCAGCCCATATTGTATATTTTATCACTATGATTTACCTGACACTTGGCACATGCTCTCAGAGTACATGTAGGTCGTTTTTCTGAGTGCCCTGACTTACCAGTTAAATTGCAGGTCCCTTTGACAGCTTAGATCTAGTCTCTTTTTTTTTTTTTTTATAAACATGTCAAAAAAGAATGCCGTTCTTAGTAAAAAATTTGTGAATCATCATGAATCTCTTGTATTCTTTGAGTAATATTTTTGTGTTTTTTATATTTCTAAATAAGATTCATAGTAAATTCAAGTCATTCCTAAATTACTTAAATTTGGGGTGATTTATTAGATAAAATATATTTTAAACATTTAGTCATAAAGATGTTAAAAAATTAAATTGTTCAAATTAATCTTATTTTTTTTTCTATGTAGGTCGTTTATATGCGATGCAAACTGGAATGAAGATTGATAGTAAAACTCCTGAGTGTCGTAAATTTTTATCAAAGCTAATGGATCAGTTAGAAGCTGTAAGTTAAACTGATAATTTATTTTCTGATTAATGTTTTAAATGCCATTTTATTTCATTTACGTATGTATGTGTTGTCATTTTAGTCTTCTTTTGGCGGCTATCAGCTGCCATAATATAATCAGTTGTCATTATAGCTGAGGGAAAAAAACAAGATGCAATTTTTTTTGTTTTTGTTTTTTTTAACATCATATTGCTAAAGAAGTTGTAAGTGAAATTTAAAATAGGTCCCATTATATGTGCATATACCATTATGTCTTCTTCCATATTATTGTAGATTGCCTTTGAGGCATCCATTCAGACGTGATGAATCTTTTCTAATTTTCCTGCATACAATCTCATGGATGATTGAAATGGGCTATTTAGTGAAAGGGACAACGAAGGCAGTGATATCAGTTGCCTTTTCTCTCTTCCTCCCACTCTTGGTTCCAGGGTAAGATGCTCATTTATGGTCCAGGCTTTCTCCCCTGCTAGAAGAAATGCGGTGGTGACTCATGAGGCTTCTTGAGCTTCACAGGTTATGGAGAGACACCATGTCTAGTTTCACAGGTTATTTATAAATGTTGCAAGTTATTTATATCAAGCCTAATTGTATTAAGCAACCACAGGCAATAGTGTCCTAAGTTGGTGTAGGTGTCTGGCCTTCAGACATTTTATATAGAATATATCTCTTAATTTTATAATATAACAATAATAGGTAAATATAATAATAGCTTTTGAATAACATAAAACTCAAACAGTTCTTTATAATAAGCAAAATGTAAAATCACATTTATAAAGGGACTCATCAGGAGTCATTATCTAAAATAATAAGTAGAATAAGTGTATTCCATGGTGTATTACATGGAGAACAAACACATCTGTTTTGTACTATGTTTATATTACAGTTGGAAAGTTTTAGTATATTATATTTTTGCTGCCAGATATTTTATGTTGAAGATGAAATAACGTACTTTCACTAATTTTTTCTAGAATTAAATTATTTCACAGTTTGGATACAGTAAATTATTGTTATATGTGGGCTTTTTTTTCATTTTTTGTTCAGGATAAGCACAGCTAAAAACGTTCCTAAATTCTAATATCTCTTTTGGACATTAAATTATTCACTTGCAAATATTAGGGTATTTACTTTGTTGATTTTACAGAATATCCTGAGGCTTCTCTTTAAATTTAATTTTTTATTTTATCATGTCTTCGAAAAAAGCAATTTTAGAACAGTAGTATGATACTAAGATCTAATATTCCAGAGGATCATTTATTCCAATATGACAGTCTGAGTAAAATGTAAGAACTTAGTTAGTTGTTTTTTAAATACTATAAATTATTGTATATGTAGAAATTGGTTTTACTGACTGGAAATTCACACAGTTGTAAATTGTGTTGATTTGAACCATATACTTGTCTAAATTTTAAAAACTTTCACAATCCAATTCTAGGTTTGTCATCTTATACTTTACTTAGAATTAGGTATCTTTTTTTATTCATCATGCTCTGAGAGATCTTATTTTAGGATATATTGATATTTCTAGTGTTTTTTCTTTGTTTGTTTGATAAGAAATTGAAATGGGAATAAATGAAAAATTTAAATTATATAAGGTTAGGAAAAATTTCCTAATACCATTTTTAGGATACCTGATAGTACATTGGGCAATACATTATTTTGAAATATTTGTATGATGCTTTAGAATAGATATTTGGATGTGTTATCTTTTTACTCTTGGTTTTGATTTTTAGAGCTAAATTATATTTTCAGGTTATCAGAAGTTGTTTCCTCAAAATTTTGTGAGCATTGGATTTTGTTTTAAATACTTTGGCTATTGGAGAGCAATTTTCTTTTTTGCAAGATTCCATTGATACGTCTTTTACTGAAATGAATATAAAATAATTTACTGAGAATAATAATTATGATAATTTGTACTTAAGCATACACTTCTATTAAATTCAAAATCATAAGCTTTCTATCTGATTTTGTTTTAGCTTAAGAAACAGTTGGGTGATAATGAAGCTATTACTCAAGAAATAGTTGGTTCTGCTCATTTGGAGAATTATGCTTTGAAAATGTTTTTGTATGCAGATAATGAGGATCGGGCTGGGCGATTTCACAAGTAAGTAAAGGAAGAGGAAAATAAAAATGATAATTTTAGTTCCTTCTTAACCAGAATTATCTAGTTTTGCATTGAACACTTTCTAACTTTCTGATTTCGATTTAGATTTTCAAAAAATTACTTATAGACTCTTAGGCTAATCCTGAGTATCAAGAGCAGTCCTCTCTTTTTAGAGAAAACAACTGAAAGAAGACTACCCAGAGTAGATTCATTTTCTCAGTAAATGTATTCTAACTAGCTGTCTATTAACATTTCTAAGAATCTAAGAGTTGGTTTTAGCTGAAAACAGCCTGGTTCAATGATGTTCATTTTAAAAACTCCCACCTCACCAATTCAAACGATTTGTCATTATTATGCCTAAATGCAAAGAAATGTACATGACTTAATATGCATTTAGATAATACTGTAATTATATTTTCTAGGATCATACGATTATAAAACCTATTGTACCATATTTACCTGTAATAGGAGTGTTGTTACTTCTCCTAATAACAGATTGCAAGAGGAGCTCTATTATATTGTTAAATCTGATTTTACTTAAAATATTAATTTCAGAATGCTTTTATAAACATTGGAATTTTTTCTTATGGCTGTATGACTAATTCTACATCTTAATGTTTTTCATTTAAACTAGACCAGCTCTCTTTTCTCTTCCAGAAACATGATCAAGTCCTTCTATACTGCAAGTCTTTTAATAGATGTCATAACAGTGTTTGGAGAACTCACTGATGAAGTGAGTGTATATTCTTTATTGTCTTATAAGCAGATCAGTATTCCTGCTATTTGTCAGTTTTATTTCGACATTGTTTATTAAGAGCAGAATCTTTGTCAGAAATGCAATGTAAAGACAAAGTTTAATTTGAAATTTACTAGCCACATTTTAAAAAGTAAAAAATAATGAAATTATTTTTAACTATATACATTTATATAAATTATATACATATATGTGTATATATATGTAAATTATATACATATATGTGTTTATATATATGTATATAAATTACATAGTTATAGTAAGCTCTTTAAATCCAGTGTGTATTTTACACTTTAGCAAATGCATGACTGCTATATTGGGCAGCATAAGTTTTGAGTTTAAGTGCTTAAATATTATTAAAACTGTATGCTATTAAGTTTCTTCACTGTTATTTCATAAACATACTGGAGACAGACTTTTTTTATGACTTTTTTTTCCTATTTCATTTCTAGTCAGAAAGATCATTGTTTATTGTTTATTTCTGTTGTAAAATACATGTAGAACTTGATATTTTACAAGACTCTTCATATTTATTTTATCAAGTTATTTCTAATATCCACTCTAAGTAGAGTACATATTCATTTTATACATGAGTAAACTGAGGCAAACTTTGCTGTGAGTCCAGTGTCGTAACAAGAAAGTTTGTTTTCTGAGAGGAGAGATACTAATCTCAAAAGAGATAGAAAAAAACCATAAATGAGACTGTTAGAGGCATGTTATATTGGTGATTTGAAATCTTTGAAGAACATTGCTTTCTTTGATACAATATTTTCAAGATGATGAGCAGTTCAGAGTAAAGTTCCAAACCAAAAAAAAGGTTTAACCTATGAGATAGTTGCATTTTTGTAAAAACAGTGTATCAAAACTGCAAACACTTCATCCAATGTAAAGTTAAGTTTTATGCCTGATGATTAGAAGCTGGGTTTTTGGCATTGGCAGAGTTGTGCAGGACATTTCAAAATCGTGCCAAATAGGGGACAATTTTTTCTTGTCTGTGATTGTTCCTTTTATTTCAAAACATCAAGCATTCCTTTACTGTGCCCACACAGCATTCTCTAGTCATTCAGATAACCAGAAACCACCCCCAATATTTCCCAGATACCCTCTGTTGTATGGGGCAAAGCTCATTGAGAGCCACTGCTGTCCAGTTTTCCTGAGACAGAGTATTATAAGAGACTTAGAATGCTTCTCAATGGGTGGCACCTTTTTTATTCTGAAGGCCCTATAGATCTGCTCTATTTAGCTTCTTTTCTACTCCTGTCTCCTGTTGTTACTTATCTGGATTTCTTTTCTGCTCCATTTTACTAGTATGTGGCACTATACTCGATATTTGAGGTACAAAGGTTATTCATATATGACATTATGGAAAGCTTTAGATAGTTCAGTAGGGTTTTCGAGAGTACCACAAAGGCAAACAAGAATAATGAGACCTCAGATTAGAAAAATAAGTCATAAACAAGATTAAAACAAATTCTAGTAGGAAGGGGGAAGAAGATATAGCAATATAATATTGGAGTAAACAAGCTGTATGACATCGATACATAAAGATTTTGAGTGATCTAATTAAATTATTCTTTGCCTTTTTTTAAAAAAAAAAAAAAGACTTTTTTGCAAAGGCCAGCTAGATTACTTCAATTTACACAGTTATTTTCAGACTATTTTTGGGCTCTTTTTCCCTGTAAACTATTCTCCTTTGTCATTTTTATTGAAGAAACTTCAGGAACTTTTCATTTCTTGGCATTGCAAGTTCCTCGTACTCGTAGTACTTCTTACTAATCCAATTTCATGTTTGTCAGGCCAGTCTGCTTAACCACCCTTCAACTTTGACCTTTGGGAATTTTGTATTCTTATCTGCTTTACCTATCCTATGTTCTCTTCAAATCTTAGCTATATTGTTCTAATTCTTATGTGAATTTCTCTATTCTTTCAACTAGTCTACCTTTAGAGTCTTAACTGTGTGAATAGTATATTGTAAATGTATTGAGTTTTATATATTTTGGAATAAATTCTGCAAGTCCTTGACAGGGCAACTTTGTCTTATTCTACTCTTACATCTTTGGCATTAAGCACATATTTGTACACTGGGTAGAAAACATGGCTGATTAGTTAATATTTCAGAAGTTATTTTAGTTTAGCTTTTTATTTTTTATCTGTTGATGGAAATAATGTGCGGACCCATTTACACAGAACTTTCATGATTCTTCTGAAATGTAATAGGTCTCAACTACTCACAGTATTTTGGTCTATTTTCTGATAGTTTTTCCCTTTTAATTTTATGTCATTACTCTTAGTTGCACAAAACTAAAAAAGTGTATTTTCTTTAGTCTTCAACTGTTTATATATGTATATTTTTTTATCTGCCACTGTTCTGTTTTTCAATTCTCCTATCTCTGTTTTAGGTATATGTATTTGAACTTTGTAAATTATTCTTTATATAATTCCATCTCAATATTTAATTAAATTTGTTGATATGTAAACTTGTAGCATTCCAGTAACTCTTCTTGGAATCAGACTCACTGTTTTAAGTATAGCGTCCCCAGAATTACTCTATTCTCTCAACTCTAAATGTGTTACTTATATTACTTGTGACTTATATTTCTAGACCTCACTATAATGATAAGTAATCTAGTAATGATAAAACACAGGGAAGGGATCCACTCCTACCACTTGTCTGGCCCTGCACTTAGACACTTTAGATATATTTTGCTTCACCTTTTGCAACTCTGAATTACAATAAAAAAACTAAGGGCCACAAAAATATAAGTGCCTTGTCCCCAGATGCTATAGCTCAGAATAATGTTCTCAGACTCTATAATAAGGATCCAGCTTTTTTCCCTCTTCATTCCTAATTTGTTGCAGACTGTTTTGTAAAATGCAAGTAATTGAATTACTAGAAAAATTCAATTTAATAATACCTAAATATAATTTGCTGTAAGTTTTCTAAATACTCTCAATTCTTATTACAAACTGGCAAGCAGTTTGCGTACTAGCATTGATTATGGGACCACATTTTGATTAGCACAGATCTGGAACCCTCTGTGGAAGACCCCATAAACTACTGTTTGCATCCCAGTCCAAGACTCTCTCTGATAGAAAACAAGGCTGCAGCATGACTAGAGCAATTATATACCTGTGTAGCTTGCTGTAAAAGAGGTAGTGTGTTTAAGGTATCGATTTTCACTGGAAGTTTCTGAATTGAACAATATCTTATTGCTAGACTAGAAAACCATGGAATGAGAGAGATTTATCTAATTACAAAAGCATGTGTTCTGTATGTACACCATGCCTCAGGTTTTCATGCTTTCACTTTACACTGAAACTCCTTAGCAATTATAATAATAAATAGAAAATTATGAGAATAGTATTGTCTCTCTTACTAGAGTAGAAATTCCATGTATCTTGTATTTGCTTTTGTGTAATAATTTCCAGGAATAGTCTCCTGCACTTAATATTCAATTACTTGTAAGTTAAAATTCCATATGCCACTTCATAACTGTGTGACTTTGGGTAAGTCATTTGACTTATGTAAGCCTGTCCTCACATCTTTAAGATAAAGAACATTGTCATACCTACAGTTGTCCTGGGGATAAAATGAAAAAATGTGTGTAAAGCCTTTAGAAAAGTAGCTTGTAGTAAATACTTAAAAGACAGTAATTCTTGCTTTTATTAGTTGATGGATTATGTTCTGGTATACTGTATTTAGAGAGGACATCAGCAAATACATGATAATTTTAATAGAAACTATTCTAAATTGCAGTCATATAATTTACTTAAGTTAAATTTATTCAAAAATAGGTAGGCATTATGTATTACCATTAACTATTTTTGGAGGTCCAACATGTATAATTGGAGTCCCAAAAAAGAAAGAAGAAAGAAAATATAAAAAAAAAGTTTTGAAGAAATAGTGATCATAGATTTTTCTAAACTGGTTGAAAAACAGTTATGGATCCAAGAAGCTCAGTAATCTCCAAGTAAAGTAAATACAAAGAAAACCATCTCTGAGAACATCATATTCAGAACAGTGAAGTTAGGCGACTGAAGAGGGAATCTTGAAAGAGCAGTCTTCAGAAACAGCACATTACACATGAGGGCACTACTTAGAAGGCTGACTGATTTCTCATTTTTTTAAAGAGTGGTGGCACAAAGATAATGAAATCGACATAATTAAAGTACCAAAAGAAAAAAACAAACAAGCAAATAAACCCTGTTAACTCAATTCTATGTAGAGCGAAAATATCCTTCAATAACTCAAGGCAGTTAAATTTTCAGGCAATTAAATTGTTTGCTAGCAAATCCAGACTAAAGATGTAAAGTACTAAACAGCAGAAAGGAAGTTTTTCAGTTTGAGGGAAAATGATACCAGATGGCAACTTGGATTTTTAGGAAGGAATGAAATACACTGGACGTAGTATTTAGGCAAATATATTTTAAACTCTATATGGTTTCCCTTTGCTTCATTTCTCTAAAAGATATATACCTATTTAAGTAAAAAATTTTATAACTATACATGCTTCTTTGGTAAACCCAAAAGAAGGCAGGGAAAGGGAAGAGAAAAAAACAGATGGGACTGATATATTTTTAAAAATAGCAAATTTTAGGCCTGTATCAATATGTACTATGAATGTAAAGGGACTAATTTAAAAGTACAGATTTTCAAATTAGACACAATAAGTTCTAACATCATGTTTACAAGAAATCCCTTTAAATACGGTAACACAGATACTGTGAAAATGAAAAGATGGAAAAAATATTCAAATACTAAGTAAACAAAATCCCAAGTGGCCATATTTAATATTAAACAAAGTAAACTTTAAGAAGATCTGTTTGTTATTAGAGGTAAAAATGGAACATTTTGTAATGGTAAAGAGTTCAGTTTGTCAAGAAGATGTTACAGTTAAAAATGTCTATGTACCTAATAAAAGAGTTTTAAACTATATGAAACAAAAATTGATGGAAATAAAAGAAATAATAGATAAATTTATTATCATAGTTGGAGATTTTAAGCCCCTCCCCCTCCAGTCATCAGTAGAATAAATAGTTTGAAGACAGTACAATTAACTAAAATGAACAGACTGGCCACAGCAAATACCGGCTAGAGTGTGGAAAAACAAGAGCTTTCATACATTGCTTGGTGAAAATGTTCTAACCACTTAAGAAAAAGATTTGGCAGGTTTTTATAAAATTAAACATACACCTACTCTTCTACCCAGTTATTCCTTCTTGGTATTTTTCTAAGAGATATGAAAACATACGTCTAAAAAAAAAGACCTATTCAAGAGTACTCATAGGAACTATATTTATAATAGCCCCAAAGCTGGAAACAACCCAGAGAAATTGATAAATAAATTATGCTGTTACTACAACATGAATGAACCTTAAAGACATTATGTTGAGCAGAAGAAGACTCAAAAGAATACAAACTATATGATTTCTTTTATGTAAAGAACTACAATAGACAAATCTGTTCCAGTGGGGAAAAAATGAGGTGTGTGTGTTAAGAGGAAATCGATCTGGAAAGGGATATAAAGGAACTTTCTGGGGGACTTAGAATGTTATAGTTTGATAAGAGTATGTTTTACATGGGTATATCTACTTGTCAGAACTTGTCATATTATATACTTAAGATTTATGCATCTCCAAGTATATCAGTTCTACCAAACTATTGTTTGTAGGTTTGTTTTTTCTTGATGATATTGTGTCATCAATTTTAAAACTGCTTACTCTGTATTTTAGGATTGAGCAAATGAGTAAATATATTAAGGGAGCCAGGTTTCTCAGGTTTCTCACTTCTGGAGAAAGAAATTAAAATGTAGGCTATAGGAAAATGCTATAATATTGTATTGGATTAGAGTTGGAGATATTTGTATTGATTTATGCTTTTAAATATATTAAATAGAGCAAATAGATATATGTATATAGATAAGTATATGTATACTATAAACATGTTATATATGCATGTATTTGTGTGTAAACAGCATATATACATAGATATGTGTATACATATACATAGAACATAGTTTCTGATCTCTGTACTGAAAGTACCTGGAAACAATGTTGTACCAGTAGCAATGAGCACCCCTGGTGCCTGGTTTGGTTTCTAAATATTATCTATAATAGGAAATAAGACTCTTGTAGAAAGGGCTAATTCTTGGATTGGGTCAGGGAAAGTACTAGGTGAACGTGGACCTTCTCCTGTACCAGAAAGTAAAGAAGTATTCATATAACCATGGGAACATGACAAAAGGATCCAGAAGCCAATTTGAAAGGGTTTCCACTGTTCAAGTCAGGGGCAATTTGAGCATCAAAATAAGAATGATAGCAAAAGATGATAATCATTGAATAAAATAAGAATTTATGGGTCTATAGTAAAACATGCAAATAAATGAGTAAATAATGGAATAACTGAGAAGGCTCTTTACAACAGAATTCTCACTAATAAATATAAAAATAAAGATGAAGTTAGAATACATGAACGGAGTTTAAAAAGAGCAAGTAGAAAGTTTGATGAAGAGCAGGATATTTACATTATACTTGTCCATCAATATACGCAAATTATTCGTTCCATGCGTCTTTTTTACATGGAAAAAAAATGCATAAAGAGTCCATCAAATACGAAGTACTAAAGAAATAGGCCAATCTAAGTTATAAAAATATTATTTTACATGATTTTACAAAAATATGCTAATGAAAACTCAGAAAAACCAAAATAAATTTAATTCTCTGTTGGTGTTTGTGCTATAATCTAAAGCAATCAATCTTCTTAATTGATACAAAGTCAGTTTCTTTATCACTCAAAATATTTGGAAGTACATAAATGACTATCTTGATATTTTATGGCATCAATTCCAGGTTTTCAATTTTATTGAAAATATTAATTTTTTTACCTCTACAGGTATATGTCCTCTTTAAAATTGTTATAAGAAAACACAGCTCATATATAATATTGGTTATTTTTGTTTACTTAACCCTACTTAACTCTATTTATCTGCTCTCAAATTGTATATTAATTTTAAAGGGGGAAATAATGGAGACTGGAGAAACCTGTTTGACACCACTTTATAAAAATCATCAAACCTCACAACCAATATTGGGATCAGCTGATATCATATGTCTCTTAAGAAGATGAAGTAAGAAAAACAAATGTCACTTCTGTGCTAATCCTGCTAAAAATGCATGAGGAAACATCAGACAAATCCAAACTGATAGACATTTTACAACTAGGCTAGTATTTTTTTAAATGTCAAGGTCATGAATCACTAACAAAGGCTGTTTGGGATTAAAGACTAAAGAGACGTGACAACTAAATAATGCATACTTCAGAAATTAGACCCAGGGGAGGAATAACTACTGAGGACATTATTTGGACAATTGATAAAATTCTTTGGGACTGTAGATCAGACAGTATTCTTGTATATGTATTATATTTCCTGATTTTAATAACTATTGTGTATGAGATTTTCCTTGATCTTAGAAAATTAATAATGAAAGTATACAGGTCACAGTGACTTTCGATTTATTCTTAAATGGCATAGGAAAACATATATAAACAGATTGCATGTAAATATGTAAGTAATATGCATATGTGCATATATAAATTGATAGATTGCTAGAATAAAGAAAATGTAAACAATTGGGGAAACTGAGTGAAAAGTATATGAGTATCATGAACTATTTTTAAAACTTTAAAAGTAATTTCACAAAACTGTGTTTTGTTGTTACTTCACAGGATAGCGTTGGTCCCTTTCTTACCCAGTGCATTAGGTTTAAGCAGTTAGTGTCCATGCCATGTTTGGTATTTGGAAATCCTGTTGCTCATTGGAATGTACATCCCAAATATTATTGTAAAGATAGAGTAGTTAAAGTTAAGTATTTGTGTATTATAGTTTGGAAATAGTACCCATTCGTACATTGTTAAACAATTAATAGTGAGAGGTAACTCAGACCAGACTTTGCAGTAGAAGACATGGTGAGAAGTGGTTAGACTCTGGGAATATTTTGAATGCAGAGCTGACAGAATTTAAAAGATCGATTGGTGGAGTATGAGAAAAATAGAGGACTCAAAAATGACGAAGCATTTGAATTTGTACAACTACAAGGACAGAGTTGCCATTTACTGACATGTAGAAGAACAAATTTAGTAGGGGAAGACCAAAAGTTGCTTTTCAACTTTAAATGTTTTGAATTATCAGACATACAACAGAAATGTTGAGTTGAAATGGTAAGTCCTGAAGTTCAGGAGACAGGTCTGAGCATGTGATATAAATTTGGGAGTCGGCAGCATGAGGTGGTATTTAAAGCCATTAGACTGGATGAGATCATCAACATGAAGTGTTAGACGTCCAAGAACCGAAGTGTAGCATTCCCCATCCTGGAGGTGAGAAAGTATCACTGTGATGGCCTGAAAAAGAGCATCCATAGAGGCAAGGAAAACCATAAGACTGGGATAGCCAGGAAACCAAGGGAAAAGGGGCTTGCAGGTGATCAGCATTTCGTGCTGATATAGTCAAGTAAGATGACCTCTCATCTTTGGATTTAGAAAGAGATAAATAATCTGTAACCTTCAGAAAAGCAGTTGTGCATGCTGAGGATAAAAACGTGATGTGTTCCGGAGAAAATCCAAGAGGAAGAATTGGAGTCAGCTAATAAAAAAATTATCTTTCAAAGGAGCTTTTTGATGTGCTAATGTACAGTGATTTATATCAGGTTCTCCATAGTTTGGGGGTAGCAATTTATTTGTATTAACACCCTCGTGCACCAGGTTTGAGAGCCCTTGCTCTAACCTGTGTTTAATGTTTTCTAACCAGTTATTCTTCAGGGTAACAAGCACAAATGACTTAAATGAAAATTCTTATTTATCTCTACTGACTGTAGTAGCCAAAATTTGCAGTTGTCAGTGATTCTCATCAATCTGGTTACAAAACAGGAACTTAGAGGCCAGGGACAAAAGTAAAAGTTTTTTTCGTAATTCCTGTTTGCCAGAAAGGATGTCTCATCAGTCAGAGGAGTTAAAAGATTTGAAAAATATTGACATCTTGAACATTTTCTCTTAAAATATTATTTAATATGTAGCTTCCTTTATTTAAAAAAAAACTCAAATTTTAAAAGCAAATCAGTTTTGAGTTAAAACTGCCAAATTTTTCTGCTAAATATTATAAGCACCAGTTTGCAGGGGTGTCTTGGAAGTAGTGTGGAATAAAAATTCAACTGTTGTGTTGATTTATCCTCTAGAGAAATTTTTTTAAGTATTAAAATTAAACCATTTTAGAATATACTAATGGTTTCTTTTTCAAAGTTTACATCCTAATGAAGGAACTTTCTACAGTCATTACAATTCAACTTCTGAATTTTTTAAAGCTTCCAGAGGAAGGCAAAATAAACTTTCTTAAGCAATTTATTTCTTTACTTTGAAAATGATCCTCTTTATATCTACCAGAGTGTATCCTATATTAATAAACATTTAGTAGCTGACCATTTAAAGCCCATTTTCTGTTATTTCATATATTCCCATCTAAGTTGCAATTTGTAGTATACTAATTGTAGCTTGCCAAGGCAACACTGAATTCAATGGCTGGCTTTACTACTAAATAGTGTCACTGTGGGTGAGTCATTTTACTTTTGTAATGCCATTTCCCCATTCTTATAGTGACAGGATTGTAGAATTCTAAGAGAGATGAAGAAAATACGATGGACTTTGGTTAATACACATGCCACATTTAATGATGAAAGATAACTGGCTTTGACATTGGACTCTAAAGCTCATGCCTGCCTTGTTCTTCCTGTTATCCTCAGCACTTAGCATAGTGCCAGACTTGATTTAATGATAAATAATTGTTGACTTGCTGGAAATCAGGGAGATTCGTAAGAGAATAAACATTCAAACTGACCTAAGAGGAGAAGAAACTTATTGGCAGAAGAGGAAACCATATTAGATAGGGAGAATAGCATGAGAAAAAACTGCAGGTGGAACAGAATTCCTCTGGACTGAGGGGAAATGGTGGAAAATAGGACTTAAGCAGTGTCCACAATGTGGAAAACCTTAAATGCCAAGTTAAACTATTTACGTTGAACCAGTATT
The DNA here is from genome assembly GCA_004027375.1 of Macroglossus sobrinus. Taxonomy (NCBI): domain Eukaryota; kingdom Metazoa; phylum Chordata; class Mammalia; order Chiroptera; family Pteropodidae; genus Macroglossus; species Macroglossus sobrinus. Next base: position 23,716 of record PVKZ01004523.1, on the reverse strand, counting down.
TTACCATCTCAGAGCTTTATCAGATTAAAATTTGACCTGCCTAAATTTCTTGGGGACCAAGTAAGAAAAACGTGTGGAAGTGTTTTATAACCTGTTGTTCCATGCCAATGTGTCAGCTCTGACTCCTGGTGACCCTATGAATGAGTGTTGTCCACAGTGCCCTGTCCTTAGCAGCCCTGTTCAGCTTCTGTCGACTCCCGTCTATGGCTTCTTTTATGGAATCTATCCATCTCATATTTGGTCTTCCTCTTTCTATGCTGCCCTCTTTTTCCAAGTATTATTCTTTTCAAAGAACATTATTGCCTACTTCTCAAGGTGTGCCCAAAGTAAGACAGCTTCTGTTTTGTCATTTGCCTCCAATGATACTTCAGGCTTAATTTGTTCTAGGACCCACTTGTTCATCTTTCTGGTGGTCCTGGGTATCCATAAAGCTCTCCTCCAACACCTTATTTCAAATTAATCTCATTTTACCTATCAGCCTTCTTCGTACATAGCAATTGGGATGTAGGGCTGTGGATGACCTTAGTCTTGATCTCTAATGACACATCTCTGCTCTTGATGATCTTTCTTTATTCTTCCATTGTCGCCCTTACAAGTTTCAGCCTTCTCTTGATTTCTTGGCTGTGGTCTCCACTTTCATTGACAACTAAACCAAAGTAAGCAAAATAACAATTACAATGTCGTCATTGTCTATTGTTTTGGCTTTATCTTATCCAACTAGTCTTTGCATCTTCTACCCATGGCAAATTCATTTCTTTACATTCATTCTCTGAACACTTCATTTATTTCTGCCTTTCTGACTTTGCGTATACGTTTCCTTGTCCCCAGGGTAGTCTTACTACTACTTTCCACCCTTCACATCATACCCATCCTGCAAGGCCAAACTAAAGTACCATTTACTTTACCAGTTATTCTTTATTATGTTTTTCTTCTTTATTCTCTGAGCTGTTCTATGTACTTTTTAAAGAAACAGGTTTAATACTCTCTACTGTATTTTTATAGAATATTTTTGCATTATAGCTTTATATTCATAGCAAGCTGACCAGCTCCCTAAGAACAGAAATAATATATTTTATCTTTTAGATTGTCTTATTGAAGGTCTTAATAGCAAATAGTTACTGAGCCTAAAAAATGTTGAAGTTATATCTTAGGTTTTCCCCATAGAAGAGAAACTTGAAATCACTGGAAATTTTAGATAAGTTATTACTTTATTAGTTTCCATTGCTGGAGTATAGGTTAATAACGAACATTTTAAAATAATTTTGCTAATACTGAATGCAAGAGCACATGCAAACCTATAGGCTCTAAGTCTACTTCAGCATTTGTAGATCTTCAGTCCCATTTGTCCAGGATTTTGAAAACGTCAGACTAATCTGGAAAACGCAGTTTTCTAACAAAAGTTTTTTCTGTAGGTCAAAAACAGTCAAACAGTAGAAATTTCAAATCATTCTAACTATATAATAAACTAAATTGAATATTCTAAACCCAATATTTATTATACTACCAAAGAAATACTAAATCTGTGTGTTGAACAGAATGATTCTATCAGAATCAAGTAAGCTATCATACATGAGAGATGTGTGTATTTGTTGAGCAACTACAGTGTACTTGTCACAAAGCCAGAGTGCTTGGTATATCATAAACAATAGGCAGACATAGACCTTGCCTTTAATGAGCTTATACTCTAGGGTATCTGTGTTTGGAGGGTGGGGGAAGAGTATAAACATATAAATATATAATTTTAAATTGTAATGAATTTTAAAGAAAAGATGTGACGGTGTTACTGAGAAATTCTACCTAATATTGGGAAGTCAGGAAAAGGTTTCTGGAGAAGTAACATTTGATCTGATCTATGAGGAATGAGTTGAGTAGGAGTGAGTTAGCTGGGTGAGAAAAAGGGAAAGGGCAAAGGAGATGAATTGGGTGAGCCAGACATGTTTAGAAGCAGTAAAGATGCTGGCATAGCGAGATGGTAGTGATTGGTGGGATAGGGACATGAGAGGAAGTTGGACAGTCAAGAACCACATAGAATAAAATCTTATAGCCAGAGTTAGAGTTTGTTTTGTAACTTAAGTGCATTGAGAAGCCATTGAAAAGGCTGACATGAGTGGATTTATATTTAAAGAGACAATAGTGCTATGAGTACAAGATGAGGGAAGTAAGTTGGGGATAGAGCAAGAATGTATGTAAGGAGACAGGGATATGTTGCAGAGAAGACATGATGACCAATTCAAGATACATTTCAAAAGCATAATCAACTGGATTCCTGTCAAATTAGATGAGGAAGTAAGGGAAGAGACAAAAGGGTAAGAGAAAGGGGCTGCTAAAAAGACCCCCACATATCTCTGACTTGGAAGAATGAAGTTCCCTGGAGGGAAGAAAATTGGTGGGAAAATAGTAAATATAATAGGGACAAATTAAGTTGTATTGAGACATCCAGGTATAAGATGTCATATCATCAGTTAAATATTTGTCAGAAGCAAATTCTGGCTAGGTACATAAATCTGAGAACAACAAAGATATAGATGGTATTTAACCATGGGAATGGATTTGGAGAGAGGAAAATAAGCTATATGACAGGAACCCTGATGCTTGTGGAATCTGATAGTACAATGAATATGTACAGCCCACTGGGATATGATAAATATAACTGATATGTGAACCAGAGAAGAAAGAGAGAGCAGGGAAAAAGAAAATGAATGAATGTGAATGGATATACATCATCTGATGAAGACCAATTATCGAGTATATGTGGGTGTTTCCAGATCTACTTTCTAAAAAAAGTAATTTGGATTTTCTTCGGATCGTTTAATAGTATGTGGAAAACAGTTCATATTTAAAGTTGTATATAAGTCAGCATTGACAACCTACCCATTTAATTTTGCTAGGACAGGGTACAGAAGATTATTTGGTGGTCGGTAGAGGATCAATAGCCAGAGGACATGGTGGGGAAACCAGAAGAGTAGAGTGTCATAAAAACCAGGATAGAGAGAATCCTTCACAAAGGTTTGAGAAGCTACTGAGAGCTTTGAGAAGATGATGCCTGAAAAGTGTCTTTTGGATTTGGCGGCGTGAGTGGATCATTGGTGACATTAGCAAGAGCAATTCCTCTAGTGAACTAACAACTCAAGTGAGGTGCAGCCTGGCGCGTGTAGGCTCCCTGCCTTTAAAATGTATGGGCACATTCAAATTCTCTGACCTCTAATTTGTTGAAAATAAGCACTAAACAAAGAAAGTTTTTCCTCCCTAGAGTGATTTGAAAGGTGAAGAAGTGAAGACTTTAAATGTGGATGCTTTTTTTGAAAAGCTTCTTTCTAAAGTGGAACAAGTTATAATCATATCTGGAAGAAAATGGGAATCAACATATAGAATAGTGTTTTTTTCTTTTTCACGTACTACATAAGAGGATTGTTTGATAAGAGAAACATACAAAATCAGTAATTTGGGAATTAGGTTTTTTGGGTTTCTGTATACTAATCTAGTATTTACAGAATCTCACAAAACTACTAAGTGTCTGGACTGTATGCTGTATTTGTACTTATTGATGACTTAGTGGATCTTCGCAAAAGGCAAATTACATTTTTCAACATAAAATTCTCTGTTCTCTCAATCTCGTACATACAGATCCTTTGGGGATCTTATTACAGTGCAGTTTCTGATGCAGGCTTGAAGATTCTGCAATTCTAACAAGCTCTCAGTTGATACTAGTTGCATTTGTCAAGGAGTATCATGAAGGTCACTTGAAAATATTAACTAAAAATCACTGGCCAATCCAAAATTGTAACAGATTTTATTGTATTTTTTAAATTTTTTTTCTTACAGTATGTAGCATAAACTTTGAGGCAGGAAAGAAGAGGCAACTTCTTAGCAGGTTCTTCACTGATATTTTCAGTTCTTAAAAGAATACTATAAGGTATTATTTTCCCCTTTTTGGAACTGAAGTAACTAAGAATCAGAACTGGTAAATAGTATATGACAGATTAAAAAGTGAAGTTCGGCTAGTTCTCTGTCTCTTGTCTGTTTGCTTAACCACTACATCATCTTGGTTTTCCTTTTGTTTTCATAGATTTAAACAGATTAATATTTTCTTTCATAATGAAAATAGTTTACTCTGTTATTACTACCTTTTATATTTAATTTTAGAATTCCATTTAGCTTAGTTTTCCCCTGTGCATAAGGGTTGCAAGTTTTGCTGGAAGGACACTCCATATTTCCACTGCAGACCTTTTCTGAAGTACAAAACCATAGGAGAGAACTAGGCATGAGTTTTTAATAAAGGCAGCTTTTCATGAAGTCTGTCGAGCCTTAGACAGTTGGTAGAATCCAGTGCTAGGATGGGGAAAGTATCAGACTTTCTGAGCTATACCATAAATTTAATCTCAGAAATATGATAGTGGTTATCATAAATGTATATTTTTATTTGACTTTTTTTACTATAATCTAATAGTGATATCAAAATATTTCTTTTAGAATGTGAAACACAGAAAGTATGCAAGGTGGAAGGCTACATATATCCATAATTGTTTAAAGAATGGAGAGACTCCTCAAGCAGGGCCTGTGGGAATTGAAGAAGATAATGGTATGTTTTTATTTGTCTAAGTAAAATGATTTAGTAGAATCATAATTGTTCATTACATTATAATTCAAGATTTTCAGAAGGAGCCATACAATTGTGTACCCTCCATAGGGTCCAAAATCTATGAAAATTTGGCCTAAAATCATAAATTTAGACAGTGAGAGATTAAGGCCAAACTGATTTGATTTCATTAACAGAATGGCTTGGCTATTTCCTACCTCTAATAAGAGATTATTCTTACTTGAAACAGGCAATCCAGTTATAACTTATAAAATATTTCCAAACCACAAAGAACACTATATTATTTTTTATTATCTATTTGAGTTTTTTTCAGAGGGGAGGGGTAGGTATTACATTCACATAGTCTGTAATAGACTATATAACAAATCTGAAGTGTATTTCTCATTTTTACCACATCTTTCATCTGCCCAGTTCCTGCCAAAACCCAAATAAGTAAATATTGTTTTTAGATTTTTGTGTATCTTTATAGGAGTTTTTTATGAATTTACACATAAGTAGGAATATATCTCCCTTTTTTTTACGCAATTTGTAATACTGTTCTGCACCTGCGTTTTGTTGTTACTGTTTTTACTTAATATATGCGGGAATATTTTACCATTATATAAATTAAATCATGAAAAAATAAGGGTCTTATTATTTCACTTGGCCTTTCAGTTATTGTGTAATGAAAAAGAAAAGCAAAAATGTTTTCACTTGTTTTTATTGAATAGACATATAGGAAATAGACTTGAGTGTTACAAGAATAACAACCACTGTTCTCTGAATTAGGAAATTCCAAATGACTCTAGAATTTTGTTATAAAACTTTTAAGCATAGACAAAGATGATTATCAAATGCATGGGTTGGTAAGCTTTTACTTAAAGGATCAGATAGTAAATATTTTAGGCTTGTGGATGATGTGATGTGCTCTTTGTTGCAGTTGCTCAACTTTGCTCTTACAGTGCAAAGGTAGCTACAGACAATATGTAATCAAATGAACATTTCTGTCTTCCAATAAAACTTTATTTATAAAAATAGCCAACCCACTGGCTATAATTGGCTAGCTCCAGTTTAATCTATCTCCTTAGATCTCTTGTTATTAAAATTCTATTAAAAGATTGCCTAATATTGAACCAGCTTTACATTATAACCCCAGTTGGCCATGATATTTTTTATTATATAAGTGGATTCAATTCACTACTCCTATGTCATTTAGGATTTTTCTGTTGACGTTCATAACTAAAATTGACCTACAGTTTTACTTTTTGGAATCAATATGAATGTTTCAGGTATTTTTCTATACTTCAGAATATTTAAAATAGCCTTAGAATCTTATATAAATGCTTTCTAGAATATTTTGTGAAGCCAACTGGCCTTGGTACTGGGGATAGTTTATTGGTTCTGTTCTATGGAAGTAAATCCTATTAGATTAAAAAATTTTTTTTGGAATCAATGTCTAGTGAATGAATGTACACTGATGAAATGAATGAGGTTTTAGTTCTTTTAGGCCATTTTAATATGCTGTCGATTTGGGTGCTGTCCTCGCAATTTTTCAGATGATAATCTTGTTGCAGATCTGCATGGTGCTATGCTTCTATGTACAACGTTGTAGAAATTTCCACTGACAAAATATGACAGTTATGTTGAGTATTTCCATATATTATTTAAGAATGATTGTGTCACAAATAAGCAACATGAACAGTTGCTGATATCTTTAGTCATTTGGCAAAAACAAATTAAGATTACAGCAAGATATTCTACATACCTACTAGAATCTAGGCCTTAAATTTAATGAGCTGCTCGTATCAACTGCTGACAATGCCAAGTAGCTGGAACTCTCATTCACAAGAAAATGAAAGGAAAACAGTTTGTCAGTACTGTGTGAAGTTAAAAATATACTTAGCCTAAGCTCTAGCAGTCCCACTCAGGTATTTGTTTACCCGAGAGAAATGCAAACAATATCACACAAAAACCTATACATAAATGTTTATAGCAACTTTATTTATAATTGCCAAAAACTGAAAGTAATCCAAATGCCATCAATTTGTGAATGGAACACCCTTGTAGTGGAATACTACTCAGCAATTAAAGGGAATGAGCTATAGATATATGCAACAATATGAGATGATTTCAGAATCATTAAGCTAAGTGAAATAAGCCAAACACAAAAGGCTACATACTGTATAATTGCATGTATGTAACATGCTGGACAAGGCAATGCGCTAGGGACAGAAATCACTGTCCCTAATGAGTGCCTCAGCTTGAGATGAGGGGATCTTCTATAAAGAAACAGGAGAAAAGGTTTTGGTATGAGGGGAATATCCCGTTTGTGACTATGGTATATGTTACTCATTATATAAGTTTGTCAACACTATGTACCCAAGAAATGTAAATTTTGCCATCCATATATATATATAATTTTTCAAAAATCTTGCCTCTAAAAGACCAAAAAGAAGAAGGAAGAGGGAAAGACAGGAAAACCTTTGTGTTTTATTTATTCATTCAGAGGACTATTTAGAATTTTCTAATGCTACTCAGTGAAAAAGGCACAGTTTTACATATGGATCACTCTGTGTAAATTATTTTGCAGTTCACTGTACAAGCTTTTATGCAAAATTTCAAGTTGTTGCTATATATATCTGAAGGACATTTCATGATATGCCCTTGTCTAATCTTTAAACAGTCTTTTTCAGGTAAAATACTTTTTATAGTCATCTTATGTCTTACATTTAACATTGTGCCTTAAAGCTTATATATTCAGAAATTCACATATATATTCAGAAATCCCTAAGAGCTGGTTTATGTTATTTCTGTTTTACACAGGAGGAAATTGAGGTTCCACATAGGTTTTTAAGCCAGCCTAACGTCCTAAGGTTATAGAAGCACTAAGAGGGAGAACTAGAACTTGAGTCTTGGCCTTCATATTCTAAGTTCTGTGTTTTTTACAGTAACACTACAGCATGAATAATGTAATATAGTAAGTTGTTATTAAGTGTTTAAAATGGACTATATAAAGCATGGTTGTGTTTCTGGGTTATTTATTCATCATGACAATGGAATTGGATTTTTTAAGTAGATTGCCACAGTACTATTTCTTTTCCATTTAATAGTTTAAAATGTTTTACAAACTTCCTTTCCTACTCTAATACTGACCATAATTAGGAATGTTTTATGTCAGTCCCACTGTATACAAGTGTCCACAAAAAAGACCCAGGATCCTTAGCCTACCAAGCAAGACTCACCACCATCTGGCACCAATCTCCTTTACCAGTTTTATTTCCTACTCCTGTCTCCTATTGTCTTAGTTGGCTCAGGCTGCCGAAACAAAATACCATCAATCAACTGGTGGCTTAAACAGCAGACATTTTCTCACAGTTTTTGAGGCTGGAAAGGCCAAGATCAAGGTTTGGCAGAGTTCAGTTGCTGGTGAGAGCCTGCCTCCTGGCTTTTAGACAGCCACCTTTTCTTTATGTTCTTACATTGTGGAGAGAGACAGAAAAAGAGACTTTTCCACAGTCTTGTCAGATTAGGGCTCTACCCTTATGACATCATTTAACCCTTGTTACCTTCTAAAGAACCGATCTCCGCATACCATCACATTGTGCATTAAAGCTTCATCAATGAATTTCGGGGGACATAGTTCAATCAATAGCAGCTAATTAAACACTTTATTAACAACCATAGAAGTTTAGAGCCAGAATATACCTTTCACTCTTTCTTTAGTTAAAAACATTCTCCTCTCCTACTCATTTTCCTTTATCTATCAGAATCCTGCCTATCTAATGATCTCTCCATCTGCATTTCTTTAGAGCTATGTTATTTATCTATATATGTATACATATAGTCTTGTAACATACGTAGTATTTAATATACTATTTACTAGTTCTGTTTTTGTTTTATTTGAAATTTTGTTTCATATATCTTTATAGTTATTTATGTTTTCTTAATTGCCTAACCATTTATCATTATGAAAAATCCCATTATATCTGTTAATATTCCTTGACATGAATTCTATTTTATCTGTTGAAGTTAGCACTTCAGCTTTTGTCTGTTTGGTATTTACATAGTTTTATCTGTTTTCATTCTTTTAAACATATCTGAGTCTTAAAGCCTATAAGTGTTCCCTTTCTTTTTTTTTTTCAATCAGCATCAACCTTTAAAATAGTATTTTAGTTCACTTCCATTAAATTATTGCTCTAGTTAGATTTAAGCCTAGTATTTTTGCCATTTGTTTTCCATTAGTCACATTGTTTTTATTTCCTCCTACAGTTTTTAGTGAATTTTCTTCTTTCATTTATTATGACTACATTTTTCTCTATGGCCTAGAAACATAGTACCTGGTTATTAGTTATTTTTGTGTCAGTTTCACTATCTGGGTCATTTGGGGTCTTTGTCTGTAGATTCTCTCTTTCTCCTCACTGGTCATATTTTATTCCCCCCACCACCATGCTTCTATTAATTTTTATTTTTAATTAATAAATAAGCAGTCTTGTACCTCCTTTATTCTGTTATCTTTCTCTGCAGCCTTTATCAGTTAACTTGCCTGAACCCTAACACTACCCTCTTTCTTTCATCTTTAAGGCTGTGGCTTTCTCCAGGGACCCCTAGACTCTTCTCTGAGTATGAGTGTATGGTTCAGGACCATACAGGTATTTAGTTGGGGTTCATGCATACATTGTAAGGCTCATTTTTCTGCAATACTTTCTTTTGCACATACTGTTGAGTGCCCTCAGGTGAAAAACAACATGAAAGCTAATCTGCCTAGTGAGATTTCCTCTTCCAACAGCCATCTTCACTCAAAGTTTCTGCCAGTTTGGGATATTCTGTAGTGCCTTTAAACAGTTCTTCCCCCCCCCCCCAAAAAAAATTTATTAAGTGTTAGAATTCTCTAATATAGGAAAAATTTATTTTGGTGTATATAAGGTATAAATACATCTACAAGGTTACTTATTAAAATGTATGTCTCAGATTAGTAGATTTTTTTTGTTTATATAGGAAACAAATCTGTTTCAGAAATCTATAGCTCTAGCTTACATTTCTTTTATTTTAAATTACTAAGATTCCCAAAAGTGACCAATTGTGATATTATATAGACTATCAAAATTTTATTTTCTCAAAGTAGTTTTTAAATTCAGCTAATGAGATATATATATATATATATATATATATATAGTATATTTTAAAAGTCTGCATTTCAAAACAGTGTTTCTACATAGATTGTTGACTGTTTTATTCCTATGTTTTTGATGATTAACTTAATAATTTGGACAACAAATGCACATAATCGGTGAACAGCTATTGAATAAAAAAACAGCTATCAGAAAATTGAGTTCTTATTGGACGGCATAAATGTGATACGTTTTGTCAAAAATGTCCTCAGGTTTTTATAATTTTAAAGATGGGTTTAAAGGAAGTTGATTTTTAGGAAAAATGTACTATATACAAAGATTTTATAGATTTGAGAAGTATTAACTTAAAAGAAGTGTTAATATGTCAGGCATAACTAAGTGCTTTAAAAAAAGAAAAAAACAAAACCATTGAGATAGAGCCTGCTCATCAGCTGCATTAAGCAGAATTGTATTTGAAGGTCCATTTATTGTACCTATATAGCAATAAGCAAGAATATTCGGTATTTTTATTTCAAAATACCTCATTTAGCATTGCATATATATTTTATAATAGATGTTGAAGAAAATGAAGATGTTGGCGCAACCTCTCTGCCCACTCAACCACCTCAGCCATCATCATCTTCGACTTACGACCCCAGCAGCATGCCATCAAGCAGCTGTACTGGAATACAGATTCCTCCCGGTGCACACGCTCCAGCTAATACACCAGCAGAGGTGCCTCACAGCACAGGTAGGAAATTAAACCTCAACAGGATTGGAACTCTTCTTTCATAAATATTAGCTGCAGTTCTTTTATATTTGTGCTCGTAAGGATGACCATAAAGCATAAAATCTATAAATTCTATTTGAACCCACAAAAAATATTACATCCCTTCATTAAAGTTTTAATATTATATTTTAGTTTTGTGAGAAATGACAGAAATATACACATTTTGATTACTTTTAACTTTTTATTAATAAAAATAGCTTCTGTGCTTTTTTTTTTTCTTTCCCTCTTGGTCCTTCCAGTTCGCTGTTGTTCAAAGAATAGCATTGAGGTAAGGGGGCGTTTATCATAGGATGTGTCAGTCAGCATCCCGCTGTAATAGCAAGGTTCGATTTTTCCTGCCTCATTTCCTTAGGACCCTACTCTGTCCTCAGCATGGCTTTTGTTGATGGAGGGGAGCAGGCTTTGAGCCACAGAATCTCAGTAGCACTGGAATCACAGACTAGTGAAAGGAGGGGCTTTGGGTTATTTTCTTTTTTTAAGATTGCAAACTTGAGACTAAAAACAGGGAAGTGATATCTACTTTCTTGGAGTAATTCAGAACTGTATGTGTATGTTTTTATAGAGAAAATATCTGATAAAACTAGTCTCCAATAAGTCAATGTCAGTAGATAAAGATATTTTTAAAAGTTGCAAAGAGATACTCTTCCATACATTTTTGTTGTCAGTATAACATCACTTTTACTTCCAAGTATAAGAGCATTTCAAACTATAATTTAAATTTTTAACTTACTTTTTTTTACAAATTGTTTTTAAAATTTTACTTTTATTTCAGCAGGAAGGTAATCTGTGGTAATATACCATACAAACCTTTCATACTATTTAATTGATAAAATGAGAGTTATCTTTTGAGTCCTGATTGCTATAGTTTCTATTATGTAACCCACCATAACTTAATTTCAGTTGTCAGCCTCCGTTTACCCAAACTATTTAGATTGCTTAATGTGAATTGAATGATATTTAAAAGTTTTCTATTTTGACCATTTTGGCAGAAATTATTAGTGTCTTACTGTTGTAAAACTTGCAACTTTATATTATCTATAAATATTGCTGATATTTTTGTCTTTAAGAATATTAATAAAAAAGTAATAATTTTAACACTGATCTCTTTTGTGTCATCATTCTGTATATTTTAACCTGACTTTATTGTTTTATGATCTGCATGATGACATTAATAGACAAACCAGTTTGAATTACTTTTGTAAGAAAGATGTTATAGAGCACTGTTTTAAATATTTTATTATCTTTTAGAAACATTCAGTATTTCCAGTATAGAACAGTATCAGTGAAACCAGCTACTCAGGTGTTTTTGCCTTAGATGAATACTGTTTGAATCATAGTAATAAATTGAATCACTAATCAAGAGCCTCAGACACAAGCATCCATATAGAAGAGTGAAGTAAGAATAAAGTGCATTTGTTAAACCAGAAACTCAACAGTTATTCAACTTGTTTTAGCATAGGGGGGTTTTCCTCTTTCTAAAATGAAATTAATCATACATCTCATTTGTTATTTTAATTATCGAAGGGGAAAGAAATGAAAATTGACTGGTTCTATGCCTAACACAAAATCAGTGTTCAGCAAATTAGCTTCCTTTCTTTTTTTTTTATTCTTCCTTCCTATTTCTATGCCAAAGAAAGACAGGCTATTTAATAGCAAGTTAATAAGCACTTAAAATCATTTTGTGAGTCAAGGGAAATGTCACATGTGGGGATGGGATATGACCTTACAAAAAGATTGCCTTAGGGGTATTGTCTTAAACAGTGCATCTTAAGGCAGAGTAGTGGTATAGACATATGCACTTATGTTTTACATATAGACATAATATATGTATATATGAAAGGGAAAGTATACTTCTGGTAGGATGGCTATATTAGGTTGAACCATATGAAATTGCTGTTTTTGTACAACACAAGTGATAAAAATATTGGTAGTTCCACATGTTCAAACTAACAATATCTCCAGCTTAGAATATCGGTGACATAAAGATAGATTTTAGGAAATAATCTTCTATTAGGAAATTTTCTGTCATGAACAGTTCATTTTGATCTAGTTAACCTCTGGCCTTTTTTTCCCACTCTCTTTTATTTTTCAGAGTGAGGGCATAAACCTAAAAACAACTTTTTTAAATAAGGGCCTGTCTTGTTACTTTACATCCTTATAGACTTAGCATTGAAATAATTATCATAACTATTTTACAAATTTATTTTTACAGAAACTATTAGGTATCGTCCCTAATTTACAAACAGTAAAGAAATTAAGCAATTATCTCAAGAAAATTAAAATACAAACATACCTAGTAAGTGACAGAACTAGAATTTCAAGCCAGGTCTTTCTGATTTTATGGTTTTGGTGCTTTCATGTTCCTTTCTCTAAGGAGCTAAAATTCTATCATATTAAAACCTACTTTTTTGATATATATTTCCCCCCTAAGATTGGTTTGAGCTATTAGAATCTTTTCTTAGCTGGCAGAATTTTTTTCTGTTATGTTTAAAAGAGTTCTTAAAAAATCAGTTTATAGTCGCCTAATAGAAAATAAAAAAAAGATTTTTTAGTTTATAAATATAGCAGATGTTTCCCCTCTTACTCACTTTAAGAATGATTTACTTTCTCTCATATAAAAGTTCAGGATGTACTTTTATCAAAAGGAAATCCTTAAGATAACTGGAAAGAATAGTATGTACTAATATACAGTATTTAGTTCTTCCACGAAAAAGCACGGGGGGTTCAAGGAGAGCAGGAATGGTGATTGTTTAAAACAGGCCAAGTGTTTGCCTCCTGTGCTTTACCCACTGTGATATCAGATGTAGGCAATGCGGCATAGTGTGTTTTCTTACTCTTGAAATGTACACATTTTATAGTTGGTAAATAGGACGAAGATCTCAGGAAAATTAGTCTAAGTAGATTAAATAATAGGATGATTTTATAATTAATGCTAGCCTGCTAATTAAAATGCAGCTTAACTCATGTATAGGTTGAAAACTTGGCCATTTTATTGTTATTCTTCTAGCTGTCAGAAATATTGCATTTGAGGTCTACAGCTTTTAGAGTTGTTATACTCTGGCCTAATTATTTCTGTCACTGATGTTTTCTGTGATTATACTAAAGTTTTACTTAACCCATTCATCCTATTTTTTTTATCTTTGCTTATAATGTTCCTCATAGCTAGCATGTCTTTCTCACTTTTTCTCTGCATTTCCAAATGCTGCTACCTTTCAGAGTTCTCTTTAATTATATTTTTTAATCTTCTCCATTTTTCTAACCAATACTTATTTCTCCTTTTTCCCCCACACCATTTTAGTGAGTAGAACAATTTAGTACTTAATTAGAAATCTTGTAACATTTAATTCTTGAATGTATATTAATCCTTTCTAATAAGCTATGTAACATCTACTTAAAGATTAACCAAAAATCAATACTATTTTTTTAATATTGCTCAAATAAAATTTTATTGCATAATTAAATTTTCTTCCTGTAAATTGTTTTGCTTTTGTTAATTGATATTGCCTACTTAATGATATGGAATCGATGGTTGCCAGATGGGAAGGGGCTAGAAAGCCGAGTAAAAAAGGTGAAGGGATTAAGAAATACAAATTGATAGTTATGAAATTGTCATGGGATGTAATGTCCCGCTTAGGGAATATAGTCAACAATATTGTAATAACTATGGGTGCTGTCAGGTGGGTACTAGACTCATTGGGGAGTATCACTTCATAGGTCAGATAAATGTCTAACCACTATTGAATGTCAACTATAATTGAAATTTCAATCATATGGAGATATGCAAATAAATATTTTTAAATTAATGCACGATGCTGACCAAAAGGGGTGTATGTGTGTGTGTGCCTTCTCTATAGACAAAGGAATTTGTTTAAGAGATGAAGAATACAGTCTTCTGGCAATGTCTTGGGTATAGCTACTTCAAAGCACTTGACTAGGCAGTCTGAAGATCTTTCTAAAATTTTGCATGCTAACTTTTAAAAAAATATTATGTAATTATGTGCCTTTAAAAGTTCAGCCAGTTTTGTGGGGATAATTATGTCAAGTGTTTATAGTTTAATATATTCAGTTAGCACTTAACCAAAAACAAGCAAAAGATAGACATTGATCAATTTTAAATTTGTATGTCTACTGACTTTGAGGTATACATCTTTAAATATATTCATATAAATATATACACAGTGTAAAAGAGTATTCACTATAGTATTATCTATATTAGCAAAAGACTGGAAACAACCTAAATGACCATCATTAACAAATTGCTTTATTAAACTGTGGTTTGTACATGGATTGGAATAAAATGTAGCCATTTAAAAGAAAAAGGCAGATTTATATATTTTAATCTAGAGTTATTGCTAAATTATATTAAGTGAAAAATGCAGAATAGTGCACAAAATATTATCATTTGCAAAACACGCATACCACATTGTGCCTCTCCAGAAAGAAAGGAGTTTGTTTGGAGGATTTTAATTTAGGCAAGAACACACATATTTTTAGCAAAGAACATTTCTTTTTATACACACACTTTGGACTGGACATACATATGTGTTTATGTGTAGAGAAGGGTAGAGTAGGAGTAAGAAATAGGCTTTTCACCTATATTTTTTGTACTATTTAAAATTATGCTTGACTTATTGTTTGTATACCTAGGCACTGGTTTAATTTTTGATTAAAAAGTAACATTTTTGTGACTTAATAGTTTCAATGGCTATGAAACAAAACTAATTTGCCCTTTAACAAAAGTAAATGAGATAAACTAATGTATGTTTAAGCTACTTTTTCTTTTGGGTTGGGAATGAGAAGGTCCTTCAGAGTCAAAACTTCTTAACCTGCATACGGTATTTTAGAAGTTCAGACAACCTTTGTGAAACTATCATTCTAGAACTTTTATTGGCTGTTTTGTTTTCTGGAAACTTCCCTATTTGTTCTTTTTTTACTCCAATGTGTTTCCCACTTTATCCTTACAGATTGCCTGTTCAAATTTAATCTGTCATCTTAGAGCAGGTGAATCCTATTCTCTTTTTGAGTGTACTGACATAGATTAACAACATCTTCATTTGCTCTCTTGCTGATTGAATCATTTAAGTTTCTGGGAAGTTTTATCGGTTTGTGTTAATTTTTTAGATGTGTGTTTTTTTTTTTAGCACTAATCAAGATGTTACTTATTTTTTAGCACTAATCAAGATGCTAGTTATCCACTGAATATGACAGTCATGACAAGTTCTCACAGGAAGTTAACATTAATTGCTTATTGGATATGTAAAAATATCATCTTAAAAACATAAACCGGAAAATTTGGAAAATATTATTTGTAATTTCATGCAGTGATGAAATGGGGCTTCATCTGTAAGTTTAACTAAATCATAATTATATCACACCTCATCCCCCAAATTATTTAATTGGCTAAGAAATTAAAAGGTAGGAAGGGAGTCTATTATTTGTACAGATATTTGGTAAGCTTTAATCAAGAAGCAAGTTAAAGCATTAGACATGACAAATAAAATACCTAATGGGAAAAGTGTAGCCAATATATGTATGTAAGCCCTCAAAATATATTTTCCTGCATATTTTCTGTACCAGCCTTCAATACCAAATAAGTATATCAAATTCGAATTCATTAAGCTTTCAAGAAAGTAAGGAAATGAAGTAATGAAATTCTTCCATGATCCTTTAAATGCTTTCCTATCTTGTAACTAAGAGGTTTTCCACTTTAACCCATTTGTGGTTTTCTGATTTGCAGGTGTAACAGGTAACACTATCCAGCCTACTCCACAGACTATTTCAGCCATTGATCCTGCACTTTTCAGTACAATTTCCCAGGGTAAGTCAACTGACTGTTATAATTATGAGATATAGCGTATCTCTTGATTGGGGATGTTGTTTTGTCATTTTACCTTTAGGAGTGTTTAGGTAATTGGAAATACTTAGAGTTTAAAAGCATTTGGTTTTATGTCAGGAGATGCAAAAATATTTTTAAAAATTTGTAAGTTGACAGTGTTAAACAGGAAATGACTTGCATCCTGTTGAGACTGTAAATTGATAAAACTTTTCTTGGTAGCATTATAGCATTATGTTAGTATCAGAATTGCAAATACAATTTTCTTTGACCCAGCTATTCTACTTAATGAAATCTATCTAAGAAATACTTAGACCTGGGTATAAAATATATTTACAAGGATACTTATTATATCAGCAAATTTGTAGTAATAGTAGAAAACAGTCTTAAGTGCTTATTAATTGGAAGGCGGTTAAATTAATTACGATCCATCTGTTCTAAGGAGTACTGTGCACATATTAAAAAAGATTGTCAGATAGTGAATTGGTGGTTGCCAGAGAGAAGCGGGGGATGGGGAAGGTAGAGGGAGTAAGAGAGGTCAAGTATTTGGTGACGGAAGAAAATCTAACTTTGGGTGGTGAACACACAATGCAATTGTACAACATACTATTATATTGTACACTTGAAACTTATTTGATTTATTAATGTCACCCTGATAATTTTTGATAAAAAAATTTTTAATTAAAATAATAAGGTGAATACTTAGGTGAAAAGATCTAGATATATTAAATAAAACAAATTACAGAACATATATTGTATGACCTGTTTAGAAACAAAAAAAAAAACGTGTAAAACAAAACTGTAATGACTTATACATTGTATATTTTTAAATCCTCCTGTGTGTACATATGTGTGTAAATGCATAGGAAAAGTCTAGAAAATCCACAAAAATAAATAGTTGTTTCATAACCACCATCACTACTGCCTCTAGTACTCTGACACCTGCTTTCCATTCCATTTTTCTCCTTAGTGCTTAGTACCCATTGCCTTATATGTGTATATTTGTATTAATATATTTTAAATATTTTTGTAGTGAATTTCTAGTTGTCTCGAGAAAGGAAAGTGGAATCGGAAAGGTAGCTTTTGAACCACAGTATCTCCTTTCTTTATCTCGTATACCTCTATACAGTATTTGAGTATGAGTAACAACTTACCTGAGAAAGTTTTTTGACAATTAAATGGAGTATTTAAAAAACATTTAGCATAGTACCTGACCTAATAAAATTTTAACTCTAATTATTGCTACTGTTGTTGCCATTATTAAGTGACATATGTTGGCAGTGTCCAGATATAAGGATTTTTAATGCCATGCTTGCATTTATTACTAAGATTTACCCCAGGCCAGTGGTGCCTTGAGATCCTGCCTGTACATTCCATTAAGTCAGAGGATGAGAGAGTACACGAGGCTCAGATTATCCAAGTTCCTTGACATGCATTTCTCGAACTACCTAGTTAAATAGGAGAAAATCTCTAAAGACTCATTTTGGAAGTATTTATATTAAGTGTTCTTCCTTGATAAGTCAGCCTTGGGAATGGATGTTTATGTCAGCTGAGCATGCGGGGATTTTTCTTTACACCACAAAATGCTATCTCTGATCCAGTGCTGATCAAGGCTCTCTTTCCAAAGCTCAATTAGAGAACTTGACTGATAGCTCTAGCTGTCTTCTGTCCCTGTTCTTGTCCTGCTCTGTGAAGGGAGAAGCATCTTTATAATAAAAATGGTTTTGTCTGAAGCCATCTGGAACTTAGAATCACAGATTTCAAAAAGAAATATATTATTAAACAACCTCTCTAATCCTTTAAACACCTTTCAGGTCCACAAAATCCTCCCTCTCTCTGGGTCTGATTGTGGGTTCTAGTAAACTTTAATAATAGTGAAAACATCTTTTATTTTGGTGCCTTGAGCAATATTTGCTATTTTGAATATAAAATTAGATATACTGAAATTGAACTTTTGTTCTCTTCCTGAAATATGTTTTCTTTTCTTCTATCTTTTCCACTTTCTCTATTTAGTTTTTAAATGCTAATTTAAAAGAATCATATTAGGAGACATTTTATTTTTATTTCATTTAAAATTTTAACATATTTTAATGACTTATACATTATCTTTTTTAAAAGAAGGAAAGACTAACCTGTTACAGAATAGCAAAAGTAACTATTTGGCATGGTTTAAGTTCTTTATATTTCTAATTGTTGAAAATAAATTAACATCTCTATATAAGTCTTTAGGTTTTGTATCTAAATTATAACTTGGTTATTATCTAGGTTTTTTTGAGTTACAGAATTTGTCATACATGTCTGTTATGTATTACATATCTGTAATTATATTTTGTTAAAATATTTTTATTCACATTTTATAAATACTGTAATCTTTATTTCATGAAAAAAGTCAGTGTTTTTAAAAATAGTTTTATCATTGGTGGATAAGTTTAGTTTGTAAAACTAAAATAGTAACTGAGTTCTCGCCATTTTACACATTTTATCTGATTAATAAATGATATGTCAGCAAAACGATACTAAAGCTAATGCTGTAAAACTGAGATTAGTTGTGAGCATTAGGGCTTTCTTCCAAGCAAGTCCGGTAAATTCTGGATGGATGCCTTATATATTTAAAGATCACACTGAGATAGGAGGAGAGAATATTAAAGCTCAAAATGAGCAGTGATGAGATAAACTCAAATTTTAGTGACTTACTAGGTGACTAGAGCCTCTTAATATATTTTGAAAAACGAAGCGTGCTTGACTGAATTGTCAACAGATAATTGTTTTTTAGGTTAATGAGTAACAATTACCAAGTCACTGAAACACTAAAAATAAAATTAAAAAGAAACGATTTTCTTAATATACAATTATAATTTACTAGTTTATTGATTTGTATTGCTTGCTTTTTAAGCAATACCAAAACTCAAGGAAATTAAAATAAAGGGATTTTTTTTTTTTGTAATTGAAATGTGTAATCTATGATTCAGAACAGGAAAAAAACAATTATTAATGTAATCTTTAATAACACTAATTCAAGAAATATTTGAAGACTTAAACTATATATGTAACACACTGGGCTCGTTACCGTATGTGGATATATAAGTGTATTATCTCAAAATCTGAAATTTAATTAATACTTAATTCTGTATTAACTTTATTCATTTTTAAAAGTATATTTAAATCTTAGATTGAATGAAATATTCTTAGTGTGGTTCATTTACTCAAATTGTTTACTTGGGCTCTACATGTATTAATCATATATGTAACTGGAAAACTTGCTGATAATAAATTTTGAAGAAATCATTTGTAAAGGTTGTTGACATATTTAATTATGGAGTTTAATGATATAAAAATCTCTGTTAGACCTTAGTTTTTTATATTGATGGCACAGAAGTGTGAACCTTTCCATGCTTAAAAACAGTTAAACAACTTATGTAATATCTTTACATAAAATTTGTTCTTTTTTTAATCAAGGATTATATTTTTAGTTCAAATAAGGGTTGAATGGTTTAGTCTGTGTGTATTGTTCCATGAAAAGAGAAGCAGAGTGATTCTAGGATAAACACCAAAGTGACTGCCCTTGTTTTACTCAGAATATAGTTTTTTTGTAAATAATTTACCAAAATAAAAAGGCTTCTAGTTTATTATTTCTGAAAGAAAAATCTTGCTCATATAAGTTATGTATTGGCATAGGTATGTTTTATATTAGTAATAAAAATGATAGCATGAGAAAATTTATTTAAATACAACTGAGATTGCAAAAAATCCTCCATATAGTTATATAACCTTAAATATTTTGTATAATTTTGACTGTAAGCATTTACCTAACAAACAGAATACTTTTTACATTTTTATAGATATCTTAATTATTTTTCTTCTAGGGGATATTCGTCTAACACCAGAGGACTTTGCTAGAGCTCAGAAATACTGCAAATATGCTGGCAGCGCTTTGCAATATGAAGATGTCAGTACTGCTGTGCAGAATCTACAGAAGGCCCTCAAGTTACTGACTACAGGCAGAGAATGAAGCCTTTGTGCAACAGATCCCTGCATTTTTGGCTTTAAGAACAGTCCATTACTCTATCTTCATCCTGTCAGGAGCACAGTTTAAGGAAGACTTTGATTCTGTTGAACATAACACTGAAATCTGTGTCCGTGTGTCAGATTCCTGTTGAAGCATTCATCAGCAGCCTCAGCCAGTTTTCATTGTCCATTTAGTGGATCCAATAATTTCTGGCTAGATAGGGCTGACGTTAGAAAGATCCTAGAAATACCCATTGAACCCTGCTTCAGAAAGTGAAAATACAGTTCTCTAAAATGTATTGAGAATAAGCTTTGTATCTTAATTTACATAAATAAGGAATTTTTTTAATCTGTGGTTTGGACATATATTTGCTATAAAATTCTAAATTTAACTTTTAATAAAGATTGCCAGAATATTGCGGTTTAGAAATCATGTTTTTTGTTTTCTTCAGAATTTATAAAACAAATATGAATGTCCTAAATTGTTAGATGAATCTGAAAGAGATTATATTTAAAATTCAATTGGTATTTGTGTTAAGTATAACTACATTAAAAGTTAAAATCTTCATGGAAGGAGTTATAAGGTAAAGAGGTAGAATCTCTTTTAGACTTAAGAATAATGTTGGTTTCCCAGCCGCTTTCCGTTATCTATTGAAGCATAAGGTGAATTGGTATTTGCTTCATAGGCAGATTGACTGCATGTATTAGAGAATGAAAAAAAGACATTTGTAGTAATGCCTGGAAACTTGGTGCTTTAAGTTAAGATTTGCTGCTTCTGCTATGGAATGGATTCTCTAGGGTGCAAAGCTATGAATGATGCAGAAGATTAGAAGAAATTAGCTTCTCAGTTGTTAAATTTATAATTTTTGTGGGGAATTTTGGACTAACTGTGTCACCTACATTTGTGCTGTGTAAAAAAATAAATACAAGGATTCTTTTAATTAGTTCAGCTTATTATGGAACCAAACGTCTGTTTTGACTTGCATGCTAGAATTTTTCATTTTTAAGTCATTATTTTTAGTTATAGGAATATGATGTTTCTATAGTAAAATACAAGCAGTTTTTTTAAAAAAGATAGAAATTTGACAAATTTACCTGGAATTTATCTGGTCCATTTCATATATTCCACTAAGATTGAAGTTTTTTTAATATATGGGTCAGCAAACCAATATCCATGGACTGGCCACTTGTATAAATTAATTTTTGTTGAATCAAAACCATACCCATTCATTTATGTTTTATTCTTGATTGCTTTCCACGACTTCCACAACTGTAGAATTATATGGCTTGCAAGTCTAAAGTATTTACTATTTGGCCTCTTAAGTAAAAGTTTGCTGACCCCTGATTTAAGTCTATCTAAAAGAAAATAAATTATTAACTCATAACCAGTTGTGTCTTTCTATTTTTCTTTGCATAAGTTTCAAAGTTTTCATAAGTTTTCTTTGTATAAGGTTCAAAATGGTAAATAGCCCCAAATAATCTGACTCCTGAAAAATGTTTTCATATCTTCAGAACTAAATTCTTACAGCATTTGTAGGGTTCATCATTTACATCTAGAAATTCAGTGCTCTGATATAGTTCTCTAGAACTTTATTGTAATAAAAAAGTGGTTTAGAATTCAGTGTTATAAGAGGTAAAAATTTTAATCTAAATCTTAATATGTCTGCACTCTAGAAAGCAAACTGTCACCTCTTATTTTACACCCTATTTTTATTGCTCCCAATTGGAAGAGCACACATGGAGGGAAGCAGGTAATGTGGAAACCCTGGAGTCCACTGATAAGTGGGTGATGGTATGAGAGTCCCTGACTAAAATGGAAGGAACACACCACTAGTCACCTCCAAGTCAGTCATGAGAACTAAATGAGGTCCTCCGCTATACTCAGCATGTAGTAGCGTTCCATAAGCACTTATTGTTAACATTAAGGTTATATTAATATTGTAAATTGTTAATTTATTTCCTGAATATCAGTAAATTCCAGTTTTCTGTGGCTCATTGCTTTAAAATGCTTTCTTGCATGAAATGAAATTATAACTTTTACTTTGTTTCTTCATATAAAATCTGACAAGACAAAATTAAAAATTTTTCTGACGTGACACTAGGATAGTGTCATTTAGCCATTCAACATGTATTCATTGAGTAGCAACGTTGTGCCTGATACTGTTCTTTGCATGAGTAAATAGCAGAAAACAAGGTGGGGAAATCTGCCTCAGTTTATATTATAATGGGAGGAAACGGACAAACTTAAAAAAATGTCATGTATTCAACTAGTGGTTTTCAAAGGGTAATTGTTAGAAATGCAAATCTCAGGATCTACCCCTTTCCCGTTCAGTCAGAAGCTCTAAAAGTTGGGCCTAGCAATCAGAAGTTTAAGAAACACTTTCCGTAGTCTGATTGTCCCTAAAGTCTGAGTGGTTTAGCCTTTCCCAAATTAGAAAGGTTGATAGTCTGGAAGAAGAGATTCCCCTGAAGCAGTTCTCGAAGTGTGGTTCCTGGACCCCCAGTGTCAGCATCAACTGGGAACTTGTTAGGAACCTCTGGGAGAAAACTAGAATATGAGATAGGATGTACTTAGGTGTGTGTAGGCCTGTGCATTTAAATAGGTTATGCCTCACTGAGGTGACGAGCAGAGAAGGAAAGAGAGGAAGATATTTCTGGGGGAGGGAGGTAGAGAGGTTAGAGGGTATAAGTAAGGAAGGCTTGTGAAGTTGCTGGAAAGTTTGAGTATATAATTTTGTAAAAAACTTGACTTTTACTCTAAGCAAGATGGAGAGCTACTGAAAGTTTTGAAGAGAAGAGTACTTGATGTGACAACTTTTAAAAGGGTCATAGTAGCTGCTGTGGAAGCTGGGAAAGTAAACTATGACAATAATTATGGTGAGCTATTTCAATGGCTTAGATCAAGGGTAGCAGTGGAGGTAAGATATTGGTTTATGGCTATTTATTATAAAGTAAAGCCACAGTATTTCTGATAAACTGGATCTGAGGTATGATCATAGGATTAATGGTTGCTCAGGTTTTAACATGAATACCTGGAAGGAATGAGTAGCCATTAATAGCAGTGGGGAAAGTTGCTGAATTCTGACATTTAGGCTGAAGTCCAGTGTTCCCAAGTTCCTGTGACCATCCCAAGTAAAACTTTGATAACATTGTTTTGTCAATGCATACAGAGAGGGAAGAAAAATAAGATAAAGATCTGTCTACAATGATTGTCACAGACATCTCACTAAATCACTGTTGAACTGGAGCTAGAAGCTGAGGACAGTTCCCATGGTTTGCACTGCCAAGGAAGTTCACAGTCTTAAAGATTACACCAAGTAAAAGACCCCAGTTACAGGTCTTGAAAAAATCACACCTTCAGGTGTTCATAGAATTGATCTATATACAACTTGTATATAGATCTA
>PVKZ01004522.1:0-80088 GCA_004027375.1 Macroglossus sobrinus | reverse complement strand
TTTTGCAAGGCCAAAGACTCTCTTAAAATGGAATTTCCTTTCTTTTAGGAACTAAGAGTAAACATTTACTCTAAAGTCTACAATATGACCTGTTTTCCTGAATGACTCTTAGTCTTTAACAATAATCTCAGCCCTTGGGGTCAGAGGTGGGTGCTGGGAATTTATTTAGGCTGTTGAGTATAGGAGGTACTATGACTGCATATGTAATTAGGAGTAGACTAACCGCTCTCTATCTCAAGGCTCTCTCTTCGGTGTTTCACTCCCACCAACAAAGGAGGAGCACTGGATTTTAGAATTGCAAGAGATCTTTAAAGAGTCCATAACACACTTTTTCATGATGCAGATAAAGAAGCTGAGGCTTGTAGATCCTTATTGCAATGGTTAACAACCAGTAGATACAGCACTCAGTAACTATTTGCTTTATTGTTTCTGGCCTAAGTTCAAAATGACCACTCCATATTAGAATACAAGTTTCCCAATTTAAAGATAGTTTGCTTTCCACACTATCACACTGAATTATGTACTCCATTTGGCTTAATATAAATTCATTATAGCCATAAATTTAATTCAATTCTTAACAGCTTCATTGAGATATAATTGACATACCATACAATTTACCTATTTAAAGTGTACAATTCAATGGCTTTTAGTATATTCAGAGTCATGTATCCATCGCCACAATCAATTTTAGAACATTCTCATTACCCCTAAAAGAAACCCTATACCCATTAGCAGTCATTCTTATTTTCCCTCATTCCACCCTGCTAGCCCTAGGCAACCACTAATCTTTCATATGTGGTCCTTTGTGACTTGTTTCTTTTACATAGCGTAGTATTTTCAAGGTTCATCCACATTGTAGCATGTACTTCATTTTTTTATTGCTGAATAATAAATATTCCATTATATGCATATGCCATATTTTATTTATCTATTCAACAGTTGATAGATAACCAGCTGCATTTTATTTTAAACAAATGTCATCTTTGATAGCTAGTAGAAGCTTAAAATCTAGACATAAAGATATATCTCATATATTTCTGTTGAATTCCTACTTAAAAAAGCATACTTATCATGAAGACTTTATTATAGTATCATACCTAAAATCAACAATTTTTTTTCTGTTTTCTGGTGTATATGATTACCTTGCGGAAAGACAAAATAAAGCCCTGCCCTAAGTTTTCCTGTTCCTGAGGCTCCCAGGAAAATAGAGGCATATATAGAGATTGCCTAAGTGACAGCCCTTAAGAAGAGATAAAGAAAAGAAGGATCCAGAGCAAGACTCTGTTTGTCTGGTTTCAAATGTGGTTTAGAAGTGAAAGGGTATTTGGAGTTTCACACCCAACCAGCAGATCAGCATTCCTAAGACCTAGGCATATATACTACACACACACACACACACACACACACACACACACACACACACACACACACGTAAATGTGTATATACACACATATGTATGTATATGTGTGTGTGTATATATATGTATGTATATATATGTATGTATATATATGTGTATATATATGTGTATATATGTGTGTGTGTGTATATATATATATATATATACACACACACACACACATATATATACATACATACAAACAGTATAAGGGTTGGATGTAGGGCGAGAGTGAGAAAAGGGTGCAGGACAGGCTGCAAATTCAACCCGTCTGATCTCATCAGATCAGGCTTAGTATTTTCGTTTTTGTCTTTCTGAATTTATAGATTGGCCCTCACTCAACTTCCTTACTGTTTTTGTGGGTCTCCAGGTGGGTCCATATTTGGAGACTTTGGGGGACTAGTTCGTGCTTGGTAGAACCTGAAATTGTAAACACAAAGTTGAGGAAATTTAAGATCTTGGGAGGTGGCCGATTCCTCCACACTAAACTGTTGATTATCCAAGTCCTGCCTTCCCGATCCCCCTTCTCCCCTCCCCCCTTCTTATGAGTCAGGCCACAGTACTCCTGAGTCACCTGCGGTGGGTAGAAGGGGCTTTTGGGAGCGTCTTCCGCTCGGTTTTTAGAAGCTAGATGAGAACACCGGGAAGCGATGCTTGACTCAGCCCGCCGGAGGCTTGGGCGTTGTGTCATTCCACACACGTGATGCCTTCCCAGGCAGCGGAAACCTCACGTATCATGGGACTTTGCACCCTAGTGATTCCACTCCTCTCCCTCTCTATTCCCCAACCCCCTACACTTCCCCGCTCCGCCCTCACTTCAGAGACTAGAGGAAAGGAGGGTGGATGAAACCAGGAAATGCCACTCTCCTAAATTGGCCGGGAGAAGCAGAGAAACTCAGTGTTTGGGAAAATACCAAGACGTAGCGTTACAATTTTATCCTTCTCCAGATTGCTTTGCACTTTCTCTGTTTATGTTATCCTACTTTCATTATCCTAGATGTATCCTATCCGAGGCCTCCTTATCACTTAGACCTTGTCCTAGTTGTTTTCCGTTTTCCACTTTTCTCTGAGCCTGGAATTCTCACTCAGTACTGGTTTGAGTCTCCGATCAGCCTCCTTCCCTGTTTTAGCTCCGTGACCTTGAGAGAACCAAAACTTTCCTGGGCCTACTTTCCTACTCTGTGAAACGTAGGTGAAGTGTTTGTCTACCTCACCGCACCCGTTGTGAGGAAAAAATAAAGGCCTTTGTGAGCTGTAAAAAGCAATAGAAATGTTAGCTATGTTAATTCTGGACGGCTAGAGACGCTTCCAAAACCCCTCCCTTTCCTTTGGGACCCGCCCTGAAACCCCGTCTGGATCTGACAGTCTTCATCACCCATCTCTCGCAGTCTTTCTCATTGGCAAACGCGCGGTTCGCGCGGCGCCGAATATTGACGCCCGGCCCCGCCTCCGCCGGCGCAAGATGACGCACTGGCCCCGCCCCTGGCCGCGCCTGGCCTCCCGCTGGGCCCCGCCCATCGGTCGGACGCGGTGCGGGTCCCGCCCCTTGGGTGACGTGTAGCGCGCGCGGCCGGGCAGCCCAGGCAGTTGGTGCAGCGGCGGTTGGGCTGAGTGCGCTCACCCCACCCCTCCCCTCCGGCCCGGGCCCCCACCCCGCCTGGCCCAGCCCCAGTCCCAACCCCGGTCCCAACCCCAGCCGGGCCTGTCCCGTGCGGGTCTGTGCAGCCCCCTCAACCTGTGACACCCGGGGCCGCCTGTACGCCCGCCACCATGGAGCTGGAGGACGGTGTGGTGTACCAGGAGGAGCCCGGCGGCTCCGGGGCCGTGATGTCGGAGCGGGTGTCCGGCCTGGCCGGCTCCATTTACCGCGAGTTCGAGCGGCTGATCGGACGCTATGACGAAGAGGTGGTCAAGGAGCTGATGCCACTGGTGGTGGCCGTACTGGAGAACCTGGACTCGGTGTTCGCGCAGGACCAGGAGCACCAGGTTGAGCTGGAGCTGCTGCGGGACGACAACGAGCAGCTCATCACCCAGTACGAGCGGGAGAAGGCGCTGCGCAAACACGCTGAGGAGGTGAGGGCCGGCGAGTCGGCGGCCAGGGCGGGGGCCGGGTCCCTAGTTGGCCGGGGGTCGCGGCCCGTCCCGGGAAGGGAGGCGCTCTGGCGCCGGGCCTTGTGGGGGCGGGCCTGAGGCCGAGGCTCTCGGACCCAGCACGGCTGCCGTGAGGTCCCTGGAACTCCCGGCCGATGTTGGAAGCCGAGGCAGGCTAGTGAGTGTCCAGGAAAAGGGAGTGAGATGGAAGAGGCAGGGCCCGGGGAGGAAGCCACAGTCTGGCATGAGGGCACCTGGGGTTGGCTGAGGCGGAGATTTTAGGTTGTCTGGTTGCCTTTTGTAGTTTAGGGAAGTTTCCGACCACCGTAGGATAGTCAGATGGCGGTTCAAACTTGTGTGTGTGTGTGTGTGTGTGTGTGTGTGTGTGTGTGTGTGTGTGTGTGTGTCGGGGGGGGATGCATATAAATACTTCTGTCCTGGATATGGAACTTCCGCTGGTTCCAGTACCTTTCCAGGGGGTTACTGCTTTGGGAAGTTAGAGATTTCCCTCTTTCGGTCAGTTTTTTCTTGACGTTTTAACCCTGTTGAGAAAGAGGTTTACCTTGGTTGACACTTCATCAACATTAAGATGTTGTGTAGCAATACTCCCTAAATATAGAGAGTATACAATTTTATTTTATTGGTATCCCACACGAAAGCATTCCTCCATATTAGGTGGTAACCTTGGACAGTTCCCTTTAAAAACCCTTCGTTTGTTTATAAAGAGGACTTGCGGGGGCGGGGTCGAGGAGGTGTAGGTGACTGTTGGCAACCTTTTCAGACTGCAGTTTCCAGGTGCTCTTGGCCGGCTGCTAACGCTAGCTGCCACCTCAGTTCCCGCCCGCACCGAGGTCTGTGAACCTTTTGGAACTCTGCAGTGCAAGTCATAGGTCTTTGGCTTTCTGAGACAAAGATTTTTGCTTTCAGGCTGTGTTGGCATTATTTCTGTGAAACTATGTAATGCAGGCAAAGTGTCCTATTCATCTTTGTTTTCTAAGCATCTAGCACACCTGGCTAAATACAAGGTGATTGAAGGAAGCTAAATAACTCACTGAAGGAATGACGTGTTATCTTTCAAAAATAATTGAAAAGTTTTTAGGATGTGAGATTTGTTTAGCAGCTCATTTTCAAACACCAAATAATACCATTATTTAAACTTTGTTGTCTCACATATACCTTTAAACCAGGTCAAATAGTTTATTTTCTTTTTTTAATCTTGACTGTAGTTAGGATTTTCAGTTCTGATTTTGTTATCCATTTGGCTCAAAGGAATGTTACTAAACAAAATTGACTTTATTTCAAGAGCATTTTAAAGCATATTGGGAAGGAGGGGTTGAAAAAGAATCTAAGGATGGGATCACAATTTCCACTAGTTTATTAGCACTGTTTATGGAACAGAGGTCATGTACTACTTCTGAGATGGCATACCATGCCTTCATGCTTAGACAGGCCCTTACTAGTGTGTGGATGTACTTGGGTTGGACTGGGGGATTAACCACATACAAACAAGTGAGGAGCAGACCCTGCATGACCTGTAACCTCAGATAAAAGAAATGCTCCCTCCAGCCTTAAACTCTTGTCAGTCTATGCAAACATGGGCAAAATGCCAGGGTCACAAGCGCCAACAAAACCATCTGCCACAGGTTGCAGAATTAGAAGGTAAAACTAACTGCTGGGCTCTGGATTGTATATTACTCTCTTAAGTAAATGACTTTTTAAAAAAATAGGTTATCAAATGACTTGTAATATATGCTCTTTCAAGCACATGTATAAATTCTTTATTAATGATACCATTGGGCAAATGGCCTTGACCTGAGAATAAAGAACATTGATGAAATGCTAGATGAACCAACTTCCAGACCGCAAACATAAAACCACCTTATCAGTCTTTATGTAAGGTCATAAATCAAGTATTACCCTCTACCAAGAAATTCAGTCTCTTTTAGGCCAATATTCAGAAGTGAATTCTGTGTTTAATTTTCTGTGAGTGCTTTGTTTGGCCTTTTAATATGAAGACTAAGAGCCTGCTACTAAGAGTCTGCTACTTCTGCTACTAGGAAAAGTGCTTCCGGGTATTTACAGCAAAAGCATTTGAAAGCATGGAGATTATTCTTCACCAGAAACTGTAAAGTAAATTCTGAGCACCTTTGTGGAAATTTAGGAGGATATTTAAATGGTGAGAATGTTTTAGGAGGTGCGAAGTGCTATAGTCTCTTGCTTACTGTAATTCTCAGGAAGGAATCAGATATTTAATCTTTGTTATAATGATAATACCTAATTTGGGTACCTTTTTTGGGGCTTTTATTTGAATTTTTTGGTGTGGAGTTAGCTTGCTACTTTTCTGAGTCTTTAAAAACAACCTAAAGGAGGGCTAATTTTTGTGACCAGTTTCAAATGCTAATCAAGAAATTTCTCTTTTTGCTCATCACTCTCCCATGGCTCCCTGCTCCAGCCATTTATCTATCTTCATAAGTCCTGTCTGATGCTTTTGCCATTTCTGTTCCCTTGGACTAGAATGCTTTTGTCTCAGAGGTTCACCCTGGCTAGCTCCTCACTTTGGGCATAGCTTAAAATTCCCTTCTTCAGGTTGATCTTGCCTGTCTAGTCTATCCAGAGTAAGCCCTATGAATCTATGAACAATTTATTGGTAAATCAGTGATTTTTAAAAACAAAAATCTGGATAGAAAATGATCTAGAGAGATGTCTTGGGAAGAATATGTTGGTGTTTTTCATGTTTTTGTGCAAGTTCTGATTCTTTAAAAAAAGCATAGACATGGTTTACTTGAAGTAAAAAATAAAACAATATTTCCCTTATAAGTAGGCAAATGAGTTAAAGAGCCTTTTCTTAGGAATTCAGTTCCAAGTGATTCTGTCGGCTTCATTTTTTATCACATTATTTTCAAAGTGAGAGTTTATTTCACATGATTAGTGTGGAGGGAGAGATTGCACGTAAAATGAAAGTGCATTGTCTTCATCCTCTACCTCCTGATGTAATGGAAGTATAGATGTAGAGAATAGGCTCAAGAGAGAATCTATTTGCTGGGAAGATGTTATGATTTGATTTTGTGACTGCTTTTCTGTGACTTTTTGCCTAAAACAATTGGGGTGATTAAATGCAGAGATGAGAAAGAATACTGAGAATTTTCTAATTAACTTTTCTCCAATGAATCAGCACTTAAAGCAATAACAAATTGATGTTTTATGTGAAGACTTTAATCAAGTGGTTTTCTTTGGAAGTGTATGAACATAGGAGTGATAAGAGCAGACATTGAATTTGGTGTTCTTTTATTGATGTTATAGTTCTCATTCATAAAAATATTTTAATTAAAACCATTGAAGCTATTTTGATTTGTTTATGAAATAATTTATAATGCAGTTAATGTCATGTCTTTCATAAACACTTAAAAAGGAAAATTTGAATCTTTTCTGTTTATGTCTCTTTATCAAGAGACAGAAGCGAAGAGTAAGTTTGCATATTTATAGCTTTAATTTGTTGTTAGATTATTGAGAATTTAGGAAGTTAAAAAGCCAAAGTTCCACTTTTGCTTGACCATTGTTTATCTTTTCTTCAGCACAGTTGTTATTTAAATGAATAATTATGACAGTTCTTCATATTTTTAGCCTTAATCTTATCAATTCTAGTGTCCTAAGGAATTGAATTTTACTATTTTATAGGTTTTAGTTCACTGAAATGGAGCAGCAAGGGAAACGTAGTTATGCACAGATGATCTGTCAGTACAGGAGAACAAATTGCTGGTCTGTGGGGTGTTAACATTTATACCTTACATTTTTGAGCATACATGTTATTTATTAAAGTTTTCAAACTCCTTTTAAAAGTGAAGTCCCTCTGTGTGTGGTACCCATTTAGTGGTTTCTTTTCTAGGCGAGGCAACCCTTGGTTGACCTCACAGATTGCAAGGACCTTGTCAGTTTACAGTCCCTTATTTTTTATGTTTTACACCTACAGCACCTGGTCTTCCTATGTAGTCTCCCATCCAAGGACTAACCAGGCCCAACACTGCTTAGCTTCTGAGATCAGATGGGATTGGACTTGTTCAGGGTGGCATGGCCATAGACCGTTTAGTGGTTTTTGAAACCAGTATCTTGTGGTATCTTAAGTGAACTAAAGATTTTTGTTTCAAGAATTGACTTAGGTGCTGACTTAATTTCTCTACTGGTTCAGTTAGTGCAAGAGTCAGTAGCTTTTTGAACTGTTATATTTTAATTTATTCATTCAAACCTGTTTTAAAATGCTCAGAATGCATTTTAGTGCTTTATCAATCTCTGTATTACCTATATTATTTTGTACATAAAACTAACACATTTAAAAACACACTTTAAAAAACATTTTCATGCTTGAAAAAAATACTATTTTTTAAATTAAATTTATTGGGGTGACATTGGTTAATAAAATTATAGAGGTTTTAAGTGTTCAGTTATGTAACACATCATCTGTACCTTGCATTGTGTTCACTACACAAAGTCAAATCTTCCATTACCATATATTTGACCCCCTTTACTCATTTCTACCCCTGCACCGTTGTTTTTTCTTGTCAAACTATTTGAATAAGCTATACATGGACTGGAACCAGAGTAGTTATGTCCTTGTCCCTAGTCACTTCCTGCTTCCAGACAGTTCCTTAAATGAAAAAATCTTTTTGTTCTCAAAGTGTGTGCATGTGTTGGTGGTGGCGTTATTGCTTTTTGAAATGGTAACCAGTTAATCATTGTTTAGCTCATAAGACAGCTCTTAACCTTGCTTTTACTTCCGAAATTTCTGAATTCACATTTTGACTTAGTTAAAAATCACAAAAAAAGGGATAACAGAATGGGTAAAGTACCTAAACTGGATCAGGTTCACTAATCAGAAGATGGATTAGTAAGAGTGAGGAGTAAGGACTACTCACTAGATCACTGTGGTATGTGACATTGGTCACTGATCCAGTTGTGTGCCTAAGTTTGGTTTCCCTTTCTTGGACTCCTTAACTTACCTTTAACCACATGCTGCATACTTAAATCATAGAGAACCTTTGGTTCCCAGGAGAGCTAATATTAGAATCTAGCCAAATATGTGTTTTTTTGTTCCATCGACAAATAGTGGCTGAGTTATTTTAAAAACACTTTTTTCTGCTGTGCTCAGCACTTATCAGCTGTTAAATAATTAGGTTGAGATTAAACATATCAATGTAGACCCAGTTTAATAATATAATGTGTCTATTCAGAAAGCTGATATTTACAATTACATTTGTGTAAATTCTATATATTTTGAAATCTTGGCCTGTGATATTTAGTTATTAGTTTGAATGTAGGGCTGTGTTTTATTCACTTAGGAATTTTAGTGTTTAGTAGTTTGCACTTAGTAGTTTGAACTTAACCATGGGAATTTACATATTAATCAATGCAATAGAGAAGTTTCCAATTTTAGGATATAGAATTATTATTAGTAACTTTAAAATACTGTTGTTTTTTTTTTTTAAGATCAGTAAACTTTTTTAGTAAATTTTTCCCTTAGCATTTTATTAGGAAGATTTTGAAACATACAGAAAAATTAAAAATACATTGATCATTTGTATATCCATTACCTTGATTCAGTAATAGTTTTATTTACTTATGTATATATGTATATGTCTATGTATTTGTCTATGTACATGTATATAACTATACAACATATATACATATTTTTAAATTGCTGAGTCATTTCAAAGTAAATTGCAGATATGACACTTCACCTTTTAGAACTTAAATTACTGGTCTCATAAAAAAATGAGCACATTCTACTACATAACCATAATATTATTCATATTTGAGACTATTTCCTAATATCTAATATTTTATTTGAATTAATATTTTTTTCATTTGAATTTTTAAAAGTACAGTATATGTCAGTTGTAGAAGTGAGTAAGGTGTTAATATTTTATAGTGTGAATGTCACTCATCTGGAAAGGAAATAATGATTGCAGTTTAGCTACTTTTCTATAAGAAATTTAAATCTGAGATCTATAAAACTAATTGATTAAAAATTTTAATTTAAAATTATAACAAAAATATCATGGGTTACTTTTCCCTTTTGTAACTTAGATGTCAGAAATTGGAAAACTGACCTTATGTTTCATGTTTTCTTTAGTAACTTAAAAAAAAAAATCTTATATATTTTTCAGTATATCTTGTTTCTCAGTGCTTACTTGCTTTACTAGGGTTATAGAGACCGAGAAGAATTTTTTATTTGTAATTTGAGTCCTGCTGATTGGATTCCATACAGAGAATAGGGTTTTTTTTAATGTGTGTGTGATTGTGGATTCTGTTACTGTACTTTAAAATGTATTTTCACTTGCTCTTCATGAAGTTATTTTTTTAAGGGCTGGGAGGAAACTCCATAATCTTCTAGTTCTACCCAATCCTATTCACATAGGTAGATAGAAAGATGAACAGACACATAGAGAAACAGAAAGAACAAAATTTTTTGTTTGTTTGTTTGTTTGTTTTTGTTTTTTTGAGCCAGGCACTGTTCTAGGCTCTGGGAATATAGTCACAAACAAGACAGACAAAAATGGTAGCCTATGCTTTTTTGGAATTTATACTGTAATAAAGAGTAAACAGACGAGTTAATTACAGATGATAGCTACCATGCAGGAAATTAAAAAGATGATATGATAAAGAGTAAAGAGGCAGGCACTTTAGATGGATCAAAAGTTTATAAAAGGGTAAGCTGCCCATGCAGAAAATAATTTATCTCATAGGAATAATTATTTAGATCTGAAACTTTAGGCATATGTAGTTAGAGTTTCTCCTACTCATTATTCCTGAAAATTCAGAAAAGTAAGTAGTTCTCATAAATGTGTTTCTTCTGTTTCCTGTCTTATTCCTTCTTGTACTTGACTTCTCGGCAACATTTGACTTTTGGTCAGTCCTTGAAGAAACATTAGATTTTGGTTGTGACTTTGACATTTCTTGGTTTTCCTCTTAGTTATCTGACTACTCTGTGGATTCCTGTTACTTACATTAGCTTTGGTGTTCCTTGGCTTTTTTCTAAGGTCCTCTTTAGTTCTTAGTCTGCACACTGCCTAGGTGATGTTATCCATTCCCCTGAGTTCAATTTCCATTTTTTGACTGTTCCAAAATGTGTATCTCATTCATTTAACAGATATTTTGAGTGTCTACTATGTGCCTGGTACTGTGTTGGGGATACAGTGGTGAGTAAAATACACACGATTTTTTCCTCATGGAGCTGACTGGCAGCCTATTAAGAACTTAAAGGCCAGATCTCTTTCTGGAGTTTTCAGATCCATTGGACATGAATGTCTCCCATCTCCAAACTGAATTTATCTCCCAAGCCTGCCCCTCAGCCTGCCCCTTGAGATATCACTACCAACCTGGCTAGATGTCTGGTTACCATCCTTAACTCTTCTTTTTCCTTCATCCCTATTGCTACTTTATTTATTTATAACTTTTAGATATTTCTGGAATCTCTTTCTTTCCAAATTCATTTCTACTACTCTGATACAAGCCACTCATCTCTTGCCCTGAATTCAAACTCCATAGAGTTGGAACTTTGTGTCTGGTACATAGGAAGTACCCAATGAATATATTCTGAATAAATGAATGGATGATTCAAATTGTCCATAACTGATTTATCTGCTTCCAGTATTGCCAACCTATAAATGGCCTATCACACTGTACTCAGGTCTCTCTAAAATTGAAATCTGATCAAATCATTTCCATACTTTAAAACCTTTAGTGGCTCTGTCTAAAGTACCTAACATACAAGGCCTTGTAATCTGACAGCTCATTGTTTTACCAGCTTCATCTTTTCCTTTCTGAGCCATATGGAACACTTTGCATCTGTTTTGTGAAAAGTATTCTCTCCAGGTCTTCTTAAAAACTGCCTCTTTGGTTGGCACTCCCTTTCTCTTCTATTGCCTAGTTAACATTATTCTTCTTTCAGATTTAAATTCTGAGATTCCTTTTATGAACACCCAAGTATGGATTGTGTCCATCTTATGTCTTCCCACAGCATACTGCCCTTCCCCCTTTCATAGCACTTCCAATGTTATATCAAACTAACATATTGCTTTATTTCCCCGACTAAACTACTGAGATGCAGCAGCTTTTTCATAGATACCATTTGTTAGTTGGTTGGATGAATGGATGAATATGCTAAAGGCCAAATTGCTAAGCCTAACTCTGTAAAGTTCTCTTTTGTGCATTCAAGTTATTGTCCTTACTGTTGGTGCCAAGTTATGCTAACACTTGCAAAAAATTTTTCAATAAACCTTTTGACTTTTACATATACAGAAAAACCATCACTTCTGAGTATAGTTATTGCAGACATTTTACCTACATCGTCCTATACATAGTAAATATTCTAGAAATATTTATGCATTTATAAATTAAAATATTAAGATTATTGGAACTACTGTCATCAATATTATAGCGATTACTTTTGCATTTGCAAAAGTTAGGCCAGGTGATCTTAAAGTCATGTTAGCACCATGATTTTCTGATTATTTTTAACTTAGTAGCAGCTTTCTGTTGTATTCTTATTCATTTTAGCCACAAATATCTGTTTCTAAGTTGAGAAATAAGTGTTTGTCTGAAAAAATTTTTCACACAAATGAAAGTTAAGTGCCCAAACTTAATTTTCATTTTTTGCTTGGAATCTTTTGATAGACATTGCTAATTGGTTATAGCAGTAGTACCCTACAGTAACAAATAAAATGGTTAGTAAAACCATTTTTTATAGCATTTATATTTGAAGAAACACTCATTCTGAAGAATACTAAATATTTTTTTCTTGAGCATTGAAATCTGTATTGGTTTAGAGCTACCTCCTAGGCTATTATGGTATAAATAATTATTTTAATTATCAACTTTTAATTATCAGATTCTCAATTTGAATTTTCTTTCAGTTACCTGTTAGCCTTCTTTTGTTGTTACTGCTGCCTATTCAAAAACAAATACCTTTTAAAAAGTTAACAGGTTGTGCAGAAATGTGGAATCAAATAAACAGGCTTTTGTAAAACAAGGTGGGTAACTATTTAAAAAGACTATTGTTTGTCTATGATTCTGCTATGAAAATAGTCTACTTGAACTTGTTTGATGTGATTTGGGAAATATTTGACAGAAATTACCCACTCATTTGTGGCTCTATTTAATTTTAACTCTTTACAAAAATACTTTTATGCTGAGGTAGGAATTAATTTACGTAATTTTAATCATCTCTAACCTAGCTGAGGGCCAGGAAGTGAACAGCGATTTCTGAATAGCTAAAATGAATGTCTCAAACTCTGTACAGTAAAGTTCATGATTTGGCCTATTGAAGAAACATTTAAAGGCAAAGTTTTATCCTTATTTTAAATAAAATAGTTTCTTAGCCCTCTATAGGTTATAAACAGCAAATTAAGAGGGTATGTATTAGAGATAAGTACTTATATATAACAAATGGCAGGTGTCTTTGAATCAGGTTACTGAAATTACAAAAACCAACATAGTACGTGGCTGGGGGCAAGCGCAATAGGGTCAGATTGCCTTAGTTCATATCCTAGCTCTGTTACTTCCTAGCTATGTAATAATGGGCAGGTTTTTTTGTTTTGTTCTGTTTTTATTTATTCTTTTTATGTCTATAGCACCTGGTCATCCTGGGTGGTCTCCCATTTAATTACTAACCAGACCTGACCCTGCTTAGCTTCCGAGATCAGACATCAGGCTTGTTCAGGGTGACATGGCTGTAGACCATGGACCATAGCTCCACTGGGGCGCAAACACAGAACCTTCTGTGTGTAAAGCAGATGTGCTAACTGCTACACTATGGAACCATGTCCTCAGGGACAGATTTCTTAATATGGAGCCTCAGTTCTTAATTTGCAAATAGGGATAACAGTAGTAACAACCTCATAGGATTGTCCTGAAGATTATACAAGAAAAATGAGCTTTTCAAAGTTCCAGGCATTTGACTAATATGTACTAATATGTCTGATATCTATCTACCTATCTATCCCTCTCATTTATTCACATATAAAAAAGATGTTAATTAAACACTTTGTGCCCATGGTGGGGATACAAGAATGAATAGTTTTGGGTCCTGCCCTTAAAGAGCACATAGTCTAGTAGGAGCAGGCTATTATGTAAATAATTGGGGCAGCCTTAGGTAAACATTCTAAATAAGTACTGTATATACAAGGTTCTAAAAGCCTAACTCAACTTGAGAGACAGCTTCACAGAGATAGAGAGTGGCATTTAACTGGGTTACGTGTCAGCCAAAGTGTGCAAGGTTTGAAAGTATGTGACCTATTCAGAAAACTACAAAAACTTGCCTTTTTTGATATATTTAAGTAGTAAATATTAGTTTTCCATATGTTCTTTAAAAAGTGTGCTGGCACTTCTGCCACATAGGAGAGGCAAGAAGTGAGGCTGACTATGTAATCACGAGTTGGAATTTAAAGGATGGTGGTATTTAATTAAGATTTTTATCTTGAAGGTGTCACACACCGTGATGCAGTATGGTTTTATAATTGTAGTTCACATTAATTCAGAATGATGATTCTTACCAACAAAAGGCTACATTTTTTTTCCTGATATGTTTTGTTTTGAGGAGATAGATAGGTATGTAGTTCTAGAAATAATTTTCATTAAAACAAATATGATATAAATGTTTTAGTGCTTCAGTTTTTTTCTTAAAAGCATGGTTATACCAGTATAAAAAGTATGGTTATGGTTCTTAATAATGTTAGTCAACTGATAGTCTTAAATATTGACTTTGAAAATTTTCATCCGAACAGACTGCATTTTTAAAAAATAGACCAACTTGATTTTTTCTTCCTCTGAAAATTTCACTTTATATAGTTGCCACCATATTTTGTTCCTTAAAAATATTTTTTATTGCGGTAAAATATACATAACAGAAAACTTCCATTTTAACCATTTTAAAGTTGTGCATTCACGTTGTTGTGCATGCATCGCTACCCTCCATTTCCAGAACTTTTTTTTTTTATCACAAACTGAAGCTTCATACTCATGAAGCAATAACTGCAGTTTTTCCCTTCCAGCCCCTGGAAACCACCAGTCTGTTTTTTTTTAATTTGACTATTCAAGGTACCTCATACAAGTGGAATCAGACAGTATTTGCCATTTTGTGCCTGACTTATCTCACTTAGCATGTTTTCAGGGCTCATCCATTTCGTAGCATGTATTACAATTTTGTTCCTTTAAGGCTGAATAATATTCTGTTATATGTATTATATATAAGTCTCTTGTCAGATATGTTTTGCTAGTATTTTCTTTCATTCTGTGAGTTGTCTCTTGTTGATGTCCTTTGAAACACAAAAGTTTTTAATTTGATGACATCCAATGTGTATTTTTTTCTTTGCCTGTGCTCTTAGTGAATATATAAGAAACCATTGCCTAGTCTGGAGTCACACAAACACATATGTTTTCTTCTAAGAGTGTTATTTCTAGGTTTAGCGCTTATATTTAAGTGTTCAATCCATTCTGGTTTTCTCAGAGTCCAAATTAATTCCTTTGCATATGGATATCTAGTTGTCCTTGCAGCATTTGTTGATGAGACTATTCTTTCCCCATTGGCACCTTTGTTGAAAATCAGTTGACTATAAAATGTGAGGGTTTATTTCTGGATTCTCAATTCTATTCCATTGATCTATATGTCTATCCTATGCCAGTACCTCTCATTATAATTACTATAGTTTTGTAATAAGTTTTGAAATTAAGAAATATGTCCTCCAACTTTGTTCTTAACTTTTTATTTTCAAGATTTATTTGGTTATTCTGGCTCCCTCAAACTTCCAAATGAATATTAGGATTGGCTAGTCAGTTTCTGCAAAAAATGCTAGTTGAGATTTTCATAGGGATTTTGTTGAATTTGTAGGTCAATTTGGGGAGCGTTGCCATTTTAACAATGTTCAATCTCTTGATCCATGTACATGGGGTGTCTTTCTATTTAGAGTTTTAATTTTTTTCAACAATGTTTTATGGTTTTCAGAGTATCAGTTTTATTTCTAAGTATTTTGTTCTTTTTTATGCTATTATTAATTAAAATGTTTTCTTAATTTTATTTTCTGATTATTTAGACATATACTTGATATTGTATATTGATCTTGTATCCTGCAACCTTGCAGAACTCATTTATTAGTTCTAATAGATGTGTGTGTCTTTATGTTCCTTAAGATTTTTAAATAGTTCTGGTCAAGATAGTAGAGTAGGTATATGCTGTGCTCGCCTCCTCTAACAACCATGTCAAAATTA
This sequence comes from Macroglossus sobrinus, assembly GCA_004027375.1. Classification (NCBI taxonomy): domain Eukaryota; kingdom Metazoa; phylum Chordata; class Mammalia; order Chiroptera; family Pteropodidae; genus Macroglossus; species Macroglossus sobrinus. The sequence continues at coordinate 64,345 of PVKZ01004522.1, read as the reverse complement.
CAACTAAACTACAAATAGCCATCACTAGGAGTCGCCTGAAGTCTGGCTGAACAGAAGTCCTACAACTGGGGGATACACAGAAGAGGCCCACTCAAGACTGTTAGGAGGGGCTGAGATGTGAAACAGGCTGATTCCACTCCCATGTCAGGAATTTGAGAATTAGGAGAAATAGCTGCGGAGGTCCCCCAGAAGAGCGAGGGGTCTTGGCCCCATAATAGGCTCCCCAGCTCAGGGTTCAGGTGCTGGGAAGAGAAGTCCCCACAACTTCTGGCTGTGAAAAACCAGCATAGATTAAGCCGGAGGGCTGAACTTGTTGCAGACTTTCCTCTTAAAGGGTCCACTGATACACTCATTTGCTCTGAGCTCCAGCACTAGGGCAGCAGCTTGAAAGGTGCATGGGACATACAGGGAGGACCTGAGTTGTTTGGCCTCAGGGCGAGGGCTGAAAGGGCAGCTTTCTCCCCAACAGAAATGCTGGCAGTATCCCCCTGATCCTTTGTTGAGCCTTTCCCACTCACAGCACGCAGACGCAGATGGCTGTCATATCTGAGTCTCCATTAGCTTGATTAACACAGATTACTCTGCTAAGGGGATTCCCTGAGACCCCATCCCTCCCAACGTGCAGGCCCACCCAAGTCACTTTCAGTGGATTTTCCTTACAAATGGCCTGTCTTGGCTCATGCTACAGACTTTCTTAAAACCTCTCAAAGGTTCACAAATCCTAAACAAGCAGCATCTGCCCTCTGCATGCCCATACCTCTTGCTGAGCAGCTCTAAGCCCGGCACTAGTGGCAGCCAGCCTTGGTTTGTGGTTTGGCCTCTTATGGCACTTCCAAGCCCAGTGTGAGTGGTGGCTATTTATGGACTGCTTGGTGGCCCATGCCAGGTGGCCCTGGGAAGGGCATAGGCGGCAGCTGAACTTGGTTTGCGACAGGTCCCCTTCCAAGAGGTCCTGGCCTGCACCCCTGGTAGCTGGCTTCAGTCTGAGACTGAGTACCACCCAGGGTCACATCTGAGGATGACATACCCAAAGGGCAGAAAGGGCAGGCAACAGAACCCTGCTAAAGAGGATCCTGCTCTGTAGGGTCAGCCCCTTCTCAACAACTCTTCCATTGGTCAAGGCCAGTCATCACCACCAACCAGTCCAAGGGGCAGGCCCTCCTGTTGACAAGCAGACAGCAATCAAGGTTCAACATGAGGGCACACACAACCCATTTAAGGGACACACCCAGAGCACCCAGCTCAGGTGACCAGGGAAGACTATGCCACTTTGTTTAAAATAAACAAAGTAGAGACAAGCAACCTACCAGATGCAGAGTTAAAAAACTTGTTATAAGTATGCTCAGGGAACTTAGGAGAAGACTAGATGAACTTGTGAGAACTTTAACAAAGAAATAGAAAACATAAAAGTGGAGGTAGAAAACATAAAAAGGAACCAGTCAGAAATGAAGACTATAATAAGTGAAATGAAAATCTTAGGAGGAATTAACAGTAGATTAGACAAAGTGAAAGATCAAATCAGTGATTAAGAAGATGAGGTGGAGGAAAACAGAACAGCAAGAAGAAAAAAGAATTCAAAACAATGAGGATAGTTTAAGGGGTCTCTAGGACATCAAGTGTACCAACATTTGCATCACAGTGGTGCCAGAAGGAGAAGGGAGAGAAGAGAGCAAGAAATTGAAAACCTATTTCAAGAAATAATGATTGAAAACTCCCTAACCTGGTGAAGGAAATAGACCTACAAGCCCAGGAAGCACAGAGTCCCAAACAAAATGAATCCAAAGAGGCCTACACCAAGACACATCATAATTAAAATGCTAAAGGTTAAAGACAAAGAAAAAAGCAGTTACCTACAAGAGAACTCTTATAAGACTGTCAGCTGATGTCTCAGCAGAAACTTCTAGACCAGAAAGGATTGGCAGGAAATATTCAGTGATGAAAAGTAAGGACCTCCAACTAAGATTATTCTACCTATCAAAGCTATCATTTTGAGTCGAAGGATGGATAAAGAGCTTCCCAGACCAAGAAAAGCCAAAGGAGTTCATCATCACCAAGTCAGTCTTATAGAAAATGTTAGAGGAACTTCTTTAAGAAGTAGTAGAAAAAAGAAAAAAAATATGAATAAAATGGGAATAACTACATGTCTATCAAAAATTACTTCAAATGAAAAAGAATTAAATGCCCCAGTCAAAAGATAGGGTAGCTGAATGGGTAAGAAAACGAGCCTTCCATATGCTGCCTACAAGGGACTCACTTCGGATCAAAAGACACACACAGACTGAAAGTAAAGGGATGAAAAAAGATGTTTTATGAAAATGGAAACAAACAAAAAGCTGGGATAGCCAGACTTATACCAGACAAAATAGTCTTAAACAAAAGCTATAACAAGAAACAAAGACCCAGTTATTCTACTTCTGGGTATTTATCTGAAGAAACCCAAAACAATACTTTGAAGGAACATGTGAATCCATATGTTCTTACAGAATTATTTACAGTAGCCAAGATATGGAGGCATTCTGGGTGTCCATCACTGGATGAATAGATAAAGAAGAGGTGAGATATATATACAATGGAATATCACTCAGCTGTAAAAAAAGAATGAAGTCTTGTTATCTGCAGCAGCATGGATGGTCTTAAAGGGTATTGTGCTGAGTGGAGTAAGTCAGATAAAGACAAATGTCATATGTGAAATCTAGAAAACAGGATAAACAACAGAAACGAGCACATAAGATACAGAGTATTTTAATGGTTGTCAGATTGGGGATAGAGGGATGGGTGAAATGGGAAGGAGTTAAGAGGTACAAATTGGTAGTTATAGAATAGTCATGGGGATGTAGAGTATAGCGTGGGAAATAAAATCAGTAGCATTATGATAACTGTATGATGTCAGATGGGTACTGGATTTATCAGGGTGATCACTTCATAAGTTATATAAATGTCTAATCAATGTGGCACACCTGAAACTAATATATTGTATGTCAACTATACTTGAAAAAAATTTAAAAATTAATGAAAAATTTTAAATAGACAATATGTTATTTACAAATGCAGGTAGTTTTACTTCTTTCTTTCCAGTTTGGATGCCTTTTATTTTATTTTCTTGCCTAATTGCCCTGACTGAAACTTCCAGTACAATATTAAATAGAACTGGCATTTTGAATGAAATGTTTGTCTTATTTCTGATATTAGCGGGAAAGCATTTAGTCTTTAACCATTAAGTGTGATGTTAGTTGTGGGGTTTTTGTAGATATTCTTTATCAGGTTGAGGGAGTTCCCTTTTATTCATAGTTTTTAGAGTTTTCATTACAAAGGGATGTTGAATTTTGTCAAATGCTTTTTTTGTAATTATTCAGATACAGTGCTGTTCAGATATATTTTTAGGTACCAGTGTTTTGTGCATTTTTTTTTTTAACATCTGGAAGTATCTACTTTTGACAAGAGAGAAGTTTAATTTTATAACTCAGGTTTTAAGTTTGATTAATATAAAATTAATCCTTTAAAAAGGCATATGTGTACACTAGTTGCATGTAAGAGTTATTTCCCTGTATCTTTGCCAACACTTGACACTATCGGAGTTTGGGGTTTCTATTACCAATCTGATAATGTGTGAAACAACCTCTTGTTTTAATTTCTTTTTCTCAGATCACTAGTGTGGTTAAACGTTATTTTCTTGATTCTGCTTTCCTTTTCTGTGAATTGCCTGTTCAGTTTCATTTATTCATAATTTAGCAACAACCTGTGTCTGGCTATATCTAATTATTATTTTATAATGGCTTCACAATATTCCCCTATGACCATCAATGGCTGCTAAGACTATTGGGTGAAAAGGACTGAGGGAAATCTGTAGTTTAAAAGAGACCTAAGAGAGATGTAGCATCCAGATGCAGGGTATGGCTTATGTTTGGATCCTGTCTTCAAAAGCATTTATGAGAGAACCAGAAAAATCTGAATGATGTCTAGATGGTCTCTATTGTTTCATTAATGATTGGGAAATGGTGCTATTCTAACTCAATTAATACTTTAGCATTTATTAGCAAAATTTTCTTATAGAAGAAAATTTCCCCCTCATTAATTGTTTGGTTGCCCTAGGGTATAGTTTGTATAAAAACGACAGGGTAAGTGCTAGATTCTTCAGTTTGCATACTTTTATAATTTCCAAGAGCTCTTTCTTATTCTTATACCCTCTCCCTACCCCTTTTCTTTTTAAAAATAAGAAAAATGATTTCATGGATGCAATGACTTCTTTGGTCTCTGAGTATATTAATTATAGTTTTCATTTGTTCCCTGCTTTGTTTCCTTAGTCTCTCTTTTTTTTTTTTTATGGTTTTGGTCTCTTTCAGGTTGGAGCTTCAAATGCCAGATAAACCCTTATTATCCCTTCATGTTTTAAGAGTAAGGCATTTAAAAAAGGAGGGCCAGAAGCTTTGTGTGCTTGGATGTAGTTTATTGCCTATTGAGAACCCAAATTCAGTACCCCACCGTCTTTTCTTAGAGACATTTGAGTTTGTCTAAAGAAAGTCTCTTTGGGAATGGGGGGAGTGGGGTGGTGGGTAAGCCTAGTTATCATGGGAATCTGGGTGGGCAGAAAGGAGGACTGTCAGTATTGTTGTTTGGCATATAGATTTTCACTTTATTTTTCTCTTTTTGTTTGGCATCTGGCTGTGCCTGGTATCCCCTAGTCTAGAATCCTCTTATTGAATTTCTTCAAAAAACAAACTTCCTGTTTTCTGTGTAGGTGGGCAAAGAGGGCTACCTGGCTGCTCTGTGATGGTGCAGGGGACCTGCTAGGGATGATACTAACTGGTGCTTTTAGACTTCCAGTCATCCCCACTGTGTTTTCAGCTGCATCCTCAACCCAATTCCCTAACTAATTTGATAGTTTTCATAATATGGATCTATTATATTTACTTATCCACTATCTATTGATGGACATATATTTTCCAGTTTTGAACTGTTACTAGTAGTGTTTCAATGAATATCCTTGCGCATGCCCCTTTGTGAATATTCATTTGATTTTTAATAACAGGAAGCTCTTATTACAAAATTTTGTCATATTAAATGCCAATAATAATTCTGTTAAATGTTATTTATTAACTTTTAATTATGGAAATATCCAAGCATTAAAGTAGAATAATATAATGAACTCCCATGTACCCATCATTCAGCTTTAATAGTTATCAACATCAAGCTGATATTGTTCCATCTGCATTTGCACCATATTTTAAAGTAGATCAAAGCCTACATATTAGCATATCTCTAAAAGGTAGTTTTTAAAAAATCACATTTAAAAGTTACAAAGTTTTTTTTTAACAACAGTTAATTAGTGTTCACATTTCCCCAATTATCTCATAAATATAGTTTTATAGTTGGTCATTTCAATCAGGATGGAAACAAGGTGGTCTACATATTTACACTTGGTCTAATAGGGCTTAAGTTTCTGTTATCTGTAACAGTTCTTTTCTTTTTTCCCCTTGCTATTTAGTTTTGAAGAAACAATCATTTGTTTTAGAAAAAGTTTCTACATTTGACTTTGGAGGTGGGGAGGAACCACATCTCCAGGGCATTGTTTAATATGTGGTCTGTCCTCTTATTTTTAAAAGATACTACACTGAAAACCAATTGTTTGAACTTAACTGAATTTAACAATAATTGCTTAGTATAATGGAAATATTTTTCTTCCCTCTGCATAGTAAATGAGGAGAGGACAATGTCTTGGGTGGGTACTTAGCAATAAGTCAGTCTTTTATTTGGTGGTTTATATTAGACAACTACTATACTCAAGAGTAAACTATTTTAAAGGGCTTTTTTTCCCCCTTCTTTTTTTTTTATCTCTTGCATCTTTACTCCAATAAGCAACAACCTCTAGGGATCTTTTAAAACCTCGGGAACTTGCCTTTTCAGCGTATCCATTTGTTTTCCTTCAGAACAGTGGGGCAAAACAACCCCTATAAGCCATCTGGACTTAAACCATTTTGTTTCATCACAAAGCTTATTCTTTTTAGGTCCCGATATAAGTCTTTATGGTCTACTGCTGTTTTCTTTTTCTTTTGTCTCCCCTCCCCTCCCCTCCCCTCTCCTCCCCTCCCCTCCTTTCTCCTCCACTCCTCTCTCCAATACTCCTCTCTCCTCTACTCTCCTCTTCTTTTTTAAAGACAGTGTGTCCTTGCTCTCAGAAGAGTTCTATCTGAAGTTTCGTCAATGTTGTTGCTGGCGGATAGTTATAGAGACCCCAGGGAGAGGCTTATCTAAGTGAAGAAGAAGGGAGAGAGTGAGAAGGGAGAGAGTGACACACACACACACACACACACACACACACACACACACACACACACACACGGGTGGGAGCTGATGGGAGATGTGTGCTCTCTTCAGCCTATGTACCTGAGGGATTTGACGGCTCTCCTGTACTGTGAGGGGGAGTAACCAGAATTTTCCAGATGAAGGATGGTTTCCTAATTTGAAAAACTGTCCCTCTCCTGTCTTGATTTTGATATTGCCCTAACCTCGTCATTTGCCAAATGTTATAGAGGATGACCATCTTTATAAAGTTAAGCCACCGACAAGAAGTCACATGAAATCAATTATGAATGTCCATAGGCTTCTTATGAACATTTATTTACTTTTTGTCTCTCCTTCAAAATGTCTCTGGCTAGAGTAAAGTGTCCAAAGTCTTATTAACTTTGCATAAAACTAATGTGTTATATGCAAATTATATTAATAAAAGGAAACCTAATTGTATTGGGAACTCCGTTGTAAATACCTTTAAAATACAGGAAAAAATGAAGTCTGTAAAATGAATCTATTTGTATAGTCTTTCTATAGGCTTTTTGGAATGGTTCTACACTTCTGTATCCTAGTCCTGAAATATATAACTCTTGTATGTACTGTCATGTGTATAGAATGAATTATAAGTAATTAAAATGGAATTATCCCTTCACATTGATTTTCCTCTCCCTCAATATCTCATTTCAGAGATTGATTTGGATTAACTCCATTTAGAAAAATGACCATTATCATTTTTGGTCAGATAAACAGTAATATTATATTAATGCTTGATATGGCAAGCTTTTCTAAGGTGAACTGTGAATGAATTAAGGCTCGTGTTTCACTGCTAGGCCACCTTTGAAGAGGTATAGGCCTATAGTTTGTATTTCCTTTTTTCCCTTTATTATTTTAAGATATGTGAATAATCCACATTTATTGTTAAAAAGAACAGCAATTTTGGACTACTTAAGAATAAGGCTATTACAAAAAGGTAAAATCACCTTAAATCCCACCATTGCCAAATAGCTATTACCAGCATTTTAATATATACCTCCAAACCTTTCCTTTTGCCTATCTCTTTATTCCTCCAGTTTATAAAAGTAGGCTTACATTTTATATGCTTACATTTTATATAATGTCTTGTATCAAAGCCCTTAAAGAATATGTGAAAAAACTAACGCTATTTTTTTTATAACACTATTCATTCATTTTTTAAGGACTTGGATCCACATTGCTAACCTTTAGGTGTTTTGTACCAGTTAAACCTCCAAATAATGAGATACAAATTTTACAAATAAATATTCCATTTGCGCACTCAAATATCTCACAGGTAGGTCACCTGGATATTAAAAATCGATTCTATCATATTGCCCATGCCTCCCCCATCTGTTTATCCTAGATAAGCTACACCACCATCTTACCATTGGTCAAACCACCAGAAATCTAGACTTTTTCTTGACCTTTCCTTTTCTCTTCTCCCTTACATTCAGTCAGTCATAACCCTGTTTATTTTACCTACAAAATATTTTGAATTTATACTTGTCTCTCCATTCTCACTGTGACTGTTCATAATCTCTCATTTGGACAACTGTGGCAACCTTTGGTGTACCTTCAAATAATTTTGTTCCTTTTCCAATCCTACCCGCTTTGTATTCCCCATGTCCTTGCAGACTAAGCTTTTCAAAGTATGAGTCGAGTTCAGCATCTTTAATATGATCCATTATCCTTCAGGGCCCTGTATTAGTTGGTCCTTGCCTATTTTCCAGCCTCATCTCAGGTCTTTCTCTCTCCCTTGTCTCTAGGCTTGGCCTCCTTGGTTTCTTTCAGCCCCTTTTCGTTTCTTGAACTTTTTGGTCTCAGTTTAAGTATCACAGGAATGTATTCTAATATCAAGTCTCTAATATCAAGTTAGTTCCCTATTAATATATTTTTTTTATCTATTGTACTATTTCTTATGCTTGCAGTGTGTTTTTGCATTGTGTGTGAACCTGAACTATGTGATTTTTAAAAGTCTCATTTTGTGTTTAGAGGTTGAAATGCTAACTCCTCATTTTAGAACGTCTTATAAGAATAATGTCATATACAAGCCTGAGGCTGAGTTGTAAACCAAGGTTGTACTATAATCACATGTTGGTGTCACTCAGGCAATAACAGAAATACCAGCCATCTCTTAGTTGCATTAATCTCAAATTAGGTGACTGGTGAATATTTGAGATCTTTGCACATTTATCTTTTGTCAGTCACCTACATTTAATGTCTGTTTTCTTCTGCTAAATTTCAAGCCATAACTTCTTTTTAAAGTTGATTCAGTCACTTATTTCTGTGTTTCTATTGTCTCCTATACTTGCTTCCATTACAGTACTTAGCTTGTTATATTGTTGACTGTTTACTGTATTTCTTTGATGGCTATCAAGAAGGAAGTTCTTGGATTGGGTGTATAGATAGAATTTTAGTTTTATTTTGAATGTTCTTTAATTTGAGTAAATCTTATGAATGCTATTATTTAATAGTGTGTAACAAATATCTTTATTCTGCATAACTCCATATTCCGTTCCTCTGCTGACATTTGTAAATAGGTGTGTGGTTTTATTTGTGAGTTTTTTTCTTTGACTAGTAAGTGATAGAATGAATATGTTTCTATTTTCATGTTATCTCAATTAATTTGTAGAAATAGAAAGCAGAGTTGTTTCTTTGAAGTAAATAAAGACTTTAAAACATAAGTAAAATTCAGTCATGTCTGTAGTCTACAAAGCTAGTAATGAGTTTCAGCAGTATACATGCACTACTAGTCTACCTAGGATCTCTGAGCATATCACCTGTTGCCTAATTATGTTCTCCTGTAGTTATGAGAGGGTTAGGTATAGAAAAAGGAATCAGGTCTCATTACCTCTTTTATATTTTACTCTCCCACCCCGACCCAAGAAAAATGACTCTTATTAGGTCGATGGATTCAAACCTTTTTCTGCCAAGAGCCCCATTTTAACATCTGATTGAATTTCATGGCACCTTCTCTATTTTTATAATGTTTTTCTTTTTTGTAAATTCTTATATCAATGTTTCTTAATTTCATATTATTGCTAAGTGTCATAGAGCTCGGCTATTTTCTGAAGTTTTTTGGACTTATCAATGGTCTGTTTTATGAGTTACTCTAGCATATAGCAACTTGTGTTCCAAGGTTATCTTTATGATCAGCGATATTTCACAAAAGAGTCACCCAAAATAGAATTTTGGCAGATATTTTTCTTGAATAACAATTTAGAAAATTTTAATTATTTGTTAATTTTTCTTGATTATTCTTTGAAAGCTGTTTAGAAGTATTTATCTTACTAGGCTTTCATTGCCCTGTATGATCTATTAACATGTTTTATTGGAACTAAGGAATATTTTGTTGTTTATTAATGATTAGGTGGCAGCTGTACATTTCCCAGCCAAGGTCTAGTACACATTTAATATGAGGATTTTCAAGAGCAGAAAGATTTTAAAAAATATTTTTAAAATTCAGCATTTTCTTAGGAGTGGGAGGGAGTGTGTAGAGTATAATATTCTATAATAGCTTTATGATCCTGATTATTTTTTCCTTTTTTTCTTTTTGTATTTTTTTTGTAATCCTGATGTTTTTAAAAAATAATAAAGGTGAATTTTCCATGTTATAATCACAAAATTAAAACCATTATTTAAAAGTGCAACAGCATTAAAATATTACATACCAAAAGAATACCAGTATTTATAGGTTTTTATAAATTAGGGGAAATCAAATTTCTTGTTTAATTTGAAGATGCACTAAAATTGAATGCATAGTTCTGTGTTCCATAAATACCTTCCTGGAGAAAGCATACATTTTCATAAGAATCTCAAAAGAGTTCATGAATCCTAAAAGCTTAAAATCCACTTAGACTGAGTAGGAAAAAACATACCCTTATGAGAGATGACAGTTCGTTTTGTAGTCTCTAAGTTTATTTTAATTTGCTAGAAGGAAAGGCCTAAGATTATATATTTGCTCTGGAATATTTTCATTATTTCCAGTCCTTTCCTGTGAAGGGAAATGGCAGAAACAAGAGATTTCCATTTGGCGATAAATAGCTCTGCCCATCTAAGAATTGTCACACAATTTTGGAAAAAAAATTTCTCTTCCTTTTGCTATATTTGCTTAAGATAATATAGATATTGAGGCCCCAGTAGTTGTGATAAAAAGTGAAAAATTATGAAGCTTGAAACATCTAGATATGTCCAAGTAATGGTTATAGACATAATAGTAGTGACTGCTAAAAAGTTATGGATTATTCATGCCCTTTTGTAGCCAAACTGGGTTGCCAAGAAACAAAGTAGACATGAAGCTGTGTGTCCATATGATATTTCTTCTCTCAATTAGAAAGGAGTTCTGAATATGCAGAATAGTGGTAAAGTTGTTCCTCCCCTGCACCCTCTCCAGCTTTATTGAGAAATAATTGACATGTAACATTGTGTGAGTTTAAGGTGTGCAGTGTAATGATTTGATATACATATATAATGCAAAACGATCACCAAATAAGGTTAGTTAACACATTGATCACTTCACATAGTTACAAAATTTTTTTTTGTGATGAGAACTTTTAAAATCTATTGTCTTAACAATTTTCAAATATACAATACAGTAATATTGTTAATATAGTCACCATGCTGATGTACTTTACCTTCCTAGAACCTACTGATTTTATAACTGTAAATTTGTACTCTCTGATCACTTTCACCCATTTCCCCCATCCCCACACCTTACCCCTGTTAGTTTAGTCACACTGTATTTTAACTGTCACTTGGTAAACATCTGCTGTATGTTCGTTTAAAACAACATTTTATTCATAACACAACAGAAGCTTAAAGTAAGAATTTCTGGTTACTTACCCAGATATAGTAGTTCAGTTAGCCATGGGATCATTTTCAAAGCAAGACAAAAAAAATTTACATTTTCTTATTATTTCTTAGTCTTTTCTTATATCCCCAGGCAAAGTATTGAAATAATTTATTCATACTTCATCAGCAACATGCTTTTATATATAGTTGATGCTTTTCTCTTCATTGGTGCCTTTACATTATCTGCCTGCATTCAGTTTGTAACCAGTGACTACCCTTGGAAGGCAGGGATAATGCTGTGCACTTCCTGCCACATCGCAAGTACACACAGGCATTTCTTGAATGAATAAAAGATTTGCTCAAAAGATTTGTCAAGTTTACCTCTTTTCTTATATTTATCATAATTTTTACTCCTATATGTAGTAATTTTAGATTAACATTCTGGAATAATGCACAATGGTTATTTGAGGCTTCTAAGAGCCTCACAAATATGAAATATCTTCATAAAAAAATATAGAGCAGGTTTGTGGAAGGACTAAAGGGGTTCCTGAGCTCCTGAGAAAAATAGAATTTGCGTTGGGTGTGGGCATTTTTTCTGGGGAAACATAATTCATGGACTATCAAATTCCCAAATGGGTCTGTGGACCCCCAAATGATTGAGAACCAATGTTTCTAAGTATCCTTTGGTGGATGATTGGATAAAGATGCTGGTCATTTATACAATGGACTACTACTCAGTCATAAAAAGATGAAATGTTGCCATTTGCGACAACATGGATTTGTTACCCTGGGATGATCTGAACAGAATTCTGTGTTGCCCCAGCTTCAGGGAGGCGGTCCTTGGTTCTTCCCCAGCAATGTAGTAAAAAATTACAGGTCAGTGAGATTTAGAAAAAGTAATAAGATTTATTGAAAGTACATTTTTAGAAGGAAATGGGCCATGCTAAGAAAGATACAGCCCTGTGGAATCTGGGAAGTAAAAAGATAAGAGAGAAAAACAAAGAATGCTCTAAGGGAGGAGCAGGTTTTCAGTGAAGAGAGCTGTAATAATGCAGAAGTGGGAAAGTCTGTTTTTATTTGGGCTGTGATGGGAGGGTTCAGGGGTCAAACTAGATTCATATGTGAGATCATCTTGACTGACAGTTGGCTGCTATATAACCCTTTGCCTACTGCACATGTGCTTACCTGAATAAAATTTTGTATTAAAGATTTGCCCATTTGCACGTTTGCAAAATCTTTTATTCAGTCTGTTATAATAAGTAAGATTAATAAATTTCCAGGTATGATATTATAATGATGGTATGAGGTTGAGGTTGTGGGAAGTTTGGAGTAGTACTTTTTGCGCACACATTTGTGGCTGATTTAAGCCAGCAGCTTTCATGATGGCCTTTGTACCTTGGATTTGGGATAACTGATAACCCTGAAAGGTGAGACATTTCTGGGAGGTCTTTAAGGAAGGTCGGCAGAGAGGTTGCTATGGTTACAGAGCTGGCCCCTGACTCCTATCCCTCATACCTGTTTAACTACCTAACAGATTGATCTTAAAGAGTATTATGCTAAGTGAATAAGTCACAAGACAAGAAAAGGACAAGAACCTTGTGATTTCAGTCATGTGGGATAGAAAACAAAAGAAACAAACAAAACACAAACAAGACCCTTAAGCTCTGTAGATATAGACAACAGAATGGTGATTACTAGAGGGGAAGCGGGATAGGGGAAGGATGAAGAGGGTAAAGAGGATCAAATATATGATGAGGGACTAGACTTTGGGTGGTGAACACAAAATAGAGTTTACAGATGTTATAAAGTTGTACACCTGAAAATTGTATAATGATATCAACCAGTGTTATCACAATAAATTCAATTTAAAAAAACAGTGTTTCAGAAGTTGTAGGTTCTAGCTTCATAGATAAGAAGAACATTGGCTAAGACATAAGGAAATCATATGGCTCTTGAAGGAATGTAGAATATATATTAGGATACTTTCAATTTCTTATGATAGAAACCAACTCAAACCAACTTATGTAAAATAGGAATTTATTGGTTTATGTAACTGAAAAAATAAACAAAAACAACTGGGAATGCTGGCTCCAGGAATTACTATTGAATCTAGGACTCAAATTGTGTCATTAACTAGGGTTTTATTCCCCTTTGCTCTTTGTTTCCTTTTATATTGGCTTTGTTTTCAGGCATGTTCTTTCCATTTGTTAGAAAAAGATGTATGTTCACAATTTAAGCCTTCTAGGTTCTTGGAGTTTGTGATTCCAGTAGAAGAGAGGTATGTAGTAGCATTCTTTCTAATAATTGGTAGATGTTCCAGAGAGGACTCTGACCCGTCTTGGTTCAAGTTATATGCTCACCTTTGTGAAATGGAATCCTCACCAATTGATTTGCATGGATTAAATAGAGTGATCATGAAACTGCGGAAAAGAAGTTCCTTAGAGGAAGGCAAAGTATGCAAACAATGTATACCTCCAGTGCTTGAAATGTTTCAGGACAGATAGAGTATGTAATGGACAAAAAAAATTAAAATTAGGATGTATTTAGGGATATCTAAGTTTTCCTGTGAACTCTATGTTTTTCTACATGGGTTCCAGATTTTTACTCTGAAAGTTTTTTTCATGTTTATTCATTTGTTTAACAAATATTTGAACACCTGCTCTGTGCCACCATTATTATTTGCACTGGAAATAGCACAAACAAAACCAAAAATCTCTGCCCTCATGGAGCCTACATTCTAGGAGGCAAGGCAAGTAAGTAAGATAAATTACTGAAATACATAGTATGTTAGATGAGGATGAGTGCTGTAGAGAGGAAAAAAAAAAAACAGAGAGAGGTGTCAGGAGTAGGTAGTGCAGTTTTAGATACAATGGGCAAGGAAAGCCTTAGTAAGAAGGTGACACTTAAAGACTTAAGGAGTTGAGGAGGGAGTGAGCCATTTAGATGGCCGGAGGAAGTGCAGGGAGGCTTGAATCAGAGTATGTGAAAGAGTCGGGAGAGGATGAGGAAGAATATTAAAAGGATGATACCAAAGAAGAGGGTGGTAGATTGTGTGGGTCCTGGAAGCTGTGGTAAGGACTTTGGGAGAATGTAAGCGATCAGAAGATTTTGAGCAGAGGGGTAAACTGATTTTACTTTTTAAAGGGCCGCCCTAACGATTGCATTTAAGAATGCATTGTAGAAGGAAGGGCAGGTGAAGAAGTAAGGAAACCAGTTAGGAGGCTATTGCTATTAATTAATTTAGGCAATAGATAATGATGGCACAGACCAAGGTGGTGGGAGAGATGAGGAAGAATGGTTGGACCTGAAGGTTGATTGGATATGATTGGATAGGGGAAAAGAAGAGTCAAACTAACTCCAAAGTTTTAGATCTGAGCAATTGACCACAATTATTTAACGATCTAGGTGAGATCAGGAGAAGCAAGTGTTGACATGTTAAGTATAAGATGCTTGTTAGACATTTAAATGAGATTGTCCAGTTGGACATTCAAATCTGGAATTCAGGTCTGGGCTAGAGATTGGGCTAGAATTTTGGGGTTGTTAGCATATAGTTAGTATTTAAAGCCATGAAACTGGATGAGATCACCAGAGAATAAGAGTAATAATGAAAAGAAAAAGTTGTGTAAGGGACAGAGCTTGCCGTTGTTAAGAAGTTGAGAAGAGGAGGGATCAACAAAGACCAAGAAAAATACAGAAGAAAACAAGAAAAAGTTCTGGAAGTCAAATGAAAAAAAAAAAGTTTTAAGGAGGAGTGAGTGATTATTGTCAAATGATGCTGATTAAGATAAAGATTGAGATTTGCTGATTGGTTTCAGTGATAATCTCTTTGATGAGAACAGTTTTAGTAAATTAAATTTGATTGGTGGAGATAGTTCATGCACTTTTTCTTAGGAATTTAAATTCCATGGTTCAGGTAATCTAGAAAACTGCTGTTAATCAAATAATAATTCAACAAATATTTATTAGTAGTCCATCATTCTTTTATTCTGTATTTGTTATACATGCTATGTGCAGAATATATAAAAAATTGTTCTGAAATCAGATGAATATGCAAGTATGCTAGTGTTAAAGAATTTATATACTTGGAGTAAGATGTATTTCCTTTGTAATGCCTGTTGTATGAAGTGGAAACACTTTCATAAATTATTTTGTCATCTTTTTCCTTCTACGTTTGGAAGTTTTAAAACTTAATTTTTATGGAGAAACTAAAATCAACCTAAATTTGTTATTCTGAGATCTTTTTGAGTAGTTAATACAGAATTATGATTCTTGATACCAAGAAACAGAAATTGATCATGTTAAAAAGATTTCATTTCTCTAATGAAAATAATATATATTTCTTCTTTATTAGAAATTCATTGAATTTGAAGACTCTCAAGAACAGGAAAAAAAGGATTTACAGACCCGAGTGGAATCTTTAGAATCTCAAACAAGGCAACTTGAACTCAAAGCAAAAAACTATGCTGACCAGAGTAAGTAAAAATACCTCTCCTCTAAATACACATTAAACAGTGGGCTCTAATAGTGCAGTGACTCATCCTGACATTTGACTAGGGTTCCAAATATATGCTTGACATTGTCATCCCAGACTTAAGAGTGAGACCTGGGAGCTAGGTTTAGTTTTTTGTTTTGTTTTGTTTTGTTCACATTTTCACGTGGTATCCATGTCTGCAGAAACAACTAAATCAAAAATACCTGTAAGACTCTCTTCTTCAATTAGCTCTCATCCTTTGTTTGTAGTTAACATTATGCTCTCACCATTATGTAGGATTCTGGAGTGTATGCACGTGGATCATTTCTTCTAATTTTGATAAAGTACGCAAAATTCCATTGGTTTCTATATTGTTTTAATGTTTATAATGTAAGAGAAACTCTAGCTTTTTGAAGTATGTATAAAAAAATTAGAACTTTAAGTTCTCTTTTTCTTTCCTTTCTAGTGGAAAATAGGGCATTTAGGGGAACAGAACATATTTTTTCAGAATTATTTTATTTTTTATTCGTGATTTTAAAATAATTACTGTTTAAAACTCCAAAGATGATTTCCCCTTTTTGGCTAAAGAAAGTGGACCTAATAAAGAGAAACTTCATGGCCTATTTTTATGTTCAATTCAGGCAGGCAGAGTACTCTCCAGTTTCCCTCTCAGCATTGTAGACTTTCAGAATCTTATGGAGCAAGAAATGGCCAGCAGTTACCCTTCCACATCACCCATTAAGGCTATATAGTGACACCTGCTGTTAAAGGACTGGCATTCATGATGGATAACCTTCACTGCGAAGCTTGGAGTGTGTGTGATAACTGACTACTACTAACAGGACTCTAGAAGAGCCTAATAGAATTAATTCTAGAATCTGGAATTCAAGTATTCCGGAAATATGGCTTTTAATTAGATGTTATAGAAGGGAGCCAATGATTGATGTTTGATAATAGAAGCCAACTAGAGTGAGACAGAATGAACCATGTGTCATGTCTTTTACTTTTAGGATTACAGGTACCTAGAGTGCTGTACCCTTCCTTTGTTAACACTGAATACATCGAGTGACTTCTGCAATTTCACTTATAGGAATTTGAGGTCTTAGAGAGCTGTATGGTAGACTCCACAGTGCATACACTAACAAATACATTGCTGGAAGCACATTACTGAGCACCACTCATCTAGTGGCAGTTATAAGCTTTTGGTATATTTCAAGAGTTGAGTATTCTCTATTCAAAGAAGAAGAAAAATTAGCTATTAGAGATATTTTAATCTTAACTTGATTATGTTTTTATATCAGGTATTATGTAGTATTGTAGAACCAAACGCTAAAGGCACAATGGACAGAACCAACCTCTCTTTGTTTTCCCTATTAAATTTTCTTTTTGATTTCTGAAGGAGCACCAAGTTTTGTATGGGAAAATTTTCTTTTGACTTAAGCACTCCTTGTCTAGAATCCATTTATTCATTAAGTGATCTGCTTCTCTGATAAGGGAGATATTACAGTATATTCAAGCATCTCCCTTACATTCAAAGGTGATAACTGCTGCTTTTTTCACAAAATGACTGAATGGAATGAATTACTAATTTTTTTCACATGCACCTTATATTTTTTATTATGAAAAATTTAAAAACCTACTTCCTCTTTCTAGGAAATGTAAACAAAATATAGTAGTCTCTTAATTAAGATTTGTTATCTAGTCCAGTGAATCATACTTACCTTTTTTGGAATTGTCATGTTGTGTGGTATCCATTTTCTCATTACTCTCTCAAAAGTACTGATTACTGTTTTCTATATTAATTCAAAGTAATTTTTAAAAATAGGCATCTTTTAAAAATAATTGATAATTCTCTAGAGAAAGAATGAGGAAATTCTTCACCAAGTATTAGATATGGTCTTGAACTAAATTTATCCTGAAAACTTTATTTTTGTCATTAATATCTCCCTCTGGGAGTCTCATATCTTGTTTTGAAATAAATTTTGGTGTCTAAATAATAGTTAAAGAACTTACAACTGTGGTTATCAAAACTGACCATTGAGATCCGCAAAGCTGATAACACTAAATCTCTTGGTCCATGAACTGAGGCTATAGTGAGCCTTCTTTTACAAATGCTTTGGGACGTATTCCCTTCTTCTTTGATACCTTGGTGTCTTACACTCTTTTCCATCTAGTTGTTTTTCTCTCACTTTAATTTTTCTCTAAGTCTTAACTAAGTATAATATGAAATCTAAGTATATCTTAAATTTTTCTTTCAAGTCTTTATTTTACCACATTTAAACATCTGAAAAATATTTTGGAAATAAACAGTTCTGAACAATTTTTATTTTACTTTCTTAGCTTTTCCTTTTCCAAATCTCCAGTTATGCAGCAAAGCCCATTATTTTTTAAAAAGGTGATGGTAGGAGGTGATCCTTAATTTTTATCAATGTCCTATCCTGTTGGAAAATGAGGACTGGGAATATCTTTTTTAAAAGAGGAAAACGTTTAAATGGGTGTGTGACAGAGTCTTAATTCTTTTTGTGTACTAGGAAGCAGAATATTCTGTTTTGTTTTTTGAAGCACATACAGTGATTTTTGTTAAAATTACTGTAACTTACCCTATTTTTAAAACTTTTTAAATGTTCTAAATGTATTTTTTGTGTTCTAACATCTGGTTTTAAATAAGCACTTATTTAAGGCCACAGAAATGGATGGTGATGATACCTATCATAGAGGAAAGATGAAATTTTTTGTTTAGTGCCATTTGTTGAGTGCTATATAATAACAGTATCTTGTCTAATTTCCATTTTATATAATATGTTAGTGTCTTTAATTTTAAGACTGTCAATTCTGACGTATGTTTTAGGGCACAGATTCCTTTTAAAAAGTAGCCACAATAAAAGTCCAAGTTCTGCTTTGAATACTGCTTCCTATGTTAAAAGGAGAAATTTTGGTCATAGTTACTTGCTACTTGAGAAGCAAGAAAAAATCAAGAAATAGGAAGTTCATTAAAGGATATACTTTACAGCTTCTGGTAATATCAAGTTAGTCAGGTTGTCATATGATTTCACAGTATGAAAAAGTTGAGTCCACAAAAATTTTGTTAGTTTTGTGGTCATGTTTGATTTTGGTGATTTCTGGTTGCTTCTTTTCAAAATTTGAGCTACATAAGAATTATTTTTGTTTTTTCCAACATGAATAAAGCATATTTTAAAATGCTGTGGATTATTTCTTATCTGGAAGTAACAATAACACTGTTAGATAACATCTTATAAGCCTTAAGGAAGAATCTGAAATATATGTAGAGAGGAATAAGGAAGTCATGAATTAAGAAAGATTTGTTGCTGCTTTTTAACTATGTAAGAAGTCTACAATCAATCTTGCCATTCATAGTGTGGCAGTAATGGGTTCTTTATCAAAAAATACTTGTAATTGTTTAGTTTGTTGTTTATTGGGTATTTCTATTTTATAAGCCAAATCTTAAATGAGTCAAGTAAATACAGTTAAAAAGATTAAACTACTATTGTGTGCCTGGCATTCAGCCTAGGTATGGTTGTGGTACAGAAGAAAATGATATGGTCATTGAAGTCAAAGGAAGTCATAGTTTTTTGAGGGGAGGGGGGAAGTTATATGTATGACCTCCTAGTCTTTTTTTCATATGTAGCATGTTTTTATATCACTAGAGTGTATATGTAATTTTGTATCTTCAACATTATCATAAGTATTTTCTTTATTGTATAATCAATCTTTTTTTCCTTATTTTTTCATTCATTCATTCATTCATTTAGTGCCTACGGTACCTGGTATTCCTAGGTGGTCTACCATCCAAGTACTAACCAGGCCCAATCTGGCTTAGCTTCCAAGATCAGATGAGATTGGGCACGAGATTGGGTGGCATTAATTGTTTTTTAAATGTACTTTTCAATTATAGTTGACACACAGTATTATATTAGTTACAAGTGTACAACATAGTTTAGTAGACATTTATATAACTTAATGAAGTGATCACCTGGATAAGTCTAGTACACATCTGACACTATACATAGTTATTATAATAGTTATTATAATATTATTGAGTATATGTAGTCACTAATTATGTTTTTAAAATGTCTGCCTATACCCATCAACTAGAAAGTATGCCAGCTTTTAATAATTCTCTTCCCCTGAGGAACTATTCTTACTCCTTTCCTCTAATGAGAATTATTTAATGACCACTTTTTTTTTTTAACCTTGGCTACATATAAACACAGAACAAACTTAGAAATGCAACCATAATGACTGGTTTGAACCTTGCCTTATTAGTATATTTAAATGTTTTTTCTGTGATCTACATTTTATACATACCTAATGAATTGTTATAATATATTTTTATAAGCTATCTCAAATTCTTTGTGGAATGAAGGAATGAATCAGAGTAAAAATAAATATAGGTAAATTAAAAAAACACGGAAGATTTCTGTTGATTGGACATTTTTTCCAGTGTAGTGAATTATATTGCAGTGAATATTTTTCATACCTATAGATTTCCTTTTCTTTTAATAATTTTCTTAGAATATATTTAAGGAAGTAGGTCAAAGAATAGGAACATTTTACTAGTGTTTCATATGAGTGTTTCATCATTTTTAATGTGAACAGAATTAGAGAAGTAAGGTTTAGTAGTATATTTCATTTTGTTTATAATAACATGAATGTGAATCATTATTTACAACGTATTAGCACCCAGAACTGATATAAAACCATTTATTATTGATTCTCTTGGGAAAAATATGTTTCCCTAAAGCTTCTTGAGTTTATAATAGATGGCTTTTCCTTTGAATTACTAGAGAAGATGGAGAGATTTAGATGACAGTGATTTTTAAGCTACTTAAAGATTCTTCTCTGATTCTGCCTTTGAATGAAAATCTATTTGTAAAAATTAAATGGAAAAATGTTTTTGACACCTGTGTCAAAAGACATTTGTGTTAGAGCCTGGTACTCTGACCTTCCTACCCTTCTTACGTCTCATACAACATTCATTTGCTTTTTAAATTTGGTATCAGATCTTAGTCTAATAAAATAACTTCAAATCTTTACATTGGAACAATTATTGTAAGGAAGACAAGTCTCATTTCTTGGTTATAAGAATTTTCATACAATTGGATAGTTTGGGAAAGTAGTATAATCATTAGCATTTTTATTTTAAAAGAATAAATGCCATAAAACATTTGCATTTAGGAATCAATTACAAGCAAGGTCTCTCTGTTAATGATGTGACTGATACATTGATCATTTTCACATAAAAATTAATCTGTTTTTAAGTTAGCAGGTATAGCTTATACCAAAGTTAATATTTGAGGGCCTAAATATTTTCTGTCACTATTTTTCAAATTACTTAAAAAATACCTTCAGCCAATAAAAGCCTTTATTAGCCTCTTTACTGTACTTTGCAGTTGACAATGAATGTTAATATTCTCAGAATTTGAGTTGTACTGTGATAGGTTATTTTTCCCATTTTAATATCTCAATAATAGGTAACTCCATCTACATTATTTTTAGATGATTAAAGTAGATAACCAATACATATTTTCATTGAAAGCATATTTTTAACTAAGGAAGTTTTAGGAGTTTTAGATTTATATCTTCTGATTTAAAAAAAATGACAAAAATAATATTTTATAGAAAACTACCTTTTTAGGCCATTTAACTTGAATCTCATTCTTTGCAATATTAAGAATATCTGTATATTTACTTAACTTTATTTAAGGTTGTTTCTTTTATTAGAGCCTATATATAAGAGGGAAAACAAGAAAATTTATGCAAACACTAACATCACTTCTGCTTTATTAGATAGTATTCTTTGTGGTCTTTAGATGTGTATTATGAACTGTGTTCGGATTTTTCATTTCTGTTGTTTAGTGTTAAGTGTTGAGAACCTTAAGGTTGTAATTTGTAATTAACACCTAAAGGTTGTAGAAAATTAATTCTATGAGTAGGGGTTAAAGGATTTATGGTGATATAGTTTAGAGAACAGAATAAAAATGATTTGACTACTCCTTCAGACGTAGTAAGGGATGGGTAAGGAAGATATCAAGTTTCTTTTCTGTAATTTTGGCAGATTAGAGAAAATGAATTGGTTGGTTTTTGGTTGATCATAAGGAAGTATTTCCTGACCATGGAGGTGATACATAGGAATATGTGCTGAGAGAAAGCATGGACTTGGTTCTACACAGAGACCTCAGGTAGGAGAGTAGTCATCTTTCTGTTGTGGATGTCTAGGTAACATCTTCAAGACAATGACTAGGTCACATCACTAGAAGGCCCTACCACTGGGAATCTTTGACATTTTCCTACTCTCTTTTTAGGGATGTGGTCATTGATTCATGAGAATACTTAGAATTTCACATTGTGTTATTGATTAATAACATATAATATCTGTCTGAAAATCTTGTGAAGTTTGGAAATATGGTGAAGGACGTTGGCAGAGGAGAGGTTTTTATTACTGTTTGACATGGCTGAGATTTGTTTGCTTCTTAGTTAGCATTTGATTCTTGCTTACCTGTTGAGACTTTTGATGCTAAATTGCTCAAGGAAAAACTTCTGAAAGATCAATGTCAGTCTTCTGAGGCCAAGTAACAGTTGGATTGTCTGCCTTCCATGAATAGTAAGAACTCGTGACTCCTTTTGAGAAGGCAAATAATGAGTTGGATATGGCAATCTAGCAGGTCTGTTTCTCTTTCTTCCCCCCGTAGGCCTATCAGCAGTCTGATGGGGCAGAAGACAACAGAGATGGAAGGTGTTCCAAACTTGGCAAAGGCCATCAATCTAAGGAGGTAAGCTCTGATTTTGAGCAGGTAGAGCAGGTGGCTCTTCCTGCCTTAATCATATCCTCTTGCTGTTTGGAAAGAGGGATAAAAAAGAAAGAGCATTTTAAAACAAGGCTGAAGTATTTCCATTAGCTATTATATGGGGTGCATTTTGGATTAGTCTTTTGAGTCTTCTTTTTTCTTGCCCTTCCTCCCATTTTTCTGTTTAGATGCCTTGATTTCTTTTACTCCCCAGAATATTTACAGCTTTAAAATTTGTAGATTAGTTATCTGTTGTTTGGGGATAGGAAGGATAAACAGAATCTTGTTTATTTACAGTTAATTTCAGGTTGGCTATTTTGATGAGTGAGATGATAAGGTTTTAGATTTTTTCCTGAGATCATTTTGAGGTTTGGGTTCATATGGGAAGTATTAAACAAGAAACAATCTTTTACTTCAGAAATAACACAACATTGTAGGCATAGATTAACTTTATGGTACTTGAAGTTTTCAGGGGTGTCTTCCAGTCTTGCCAAGATGGGCATTTCTTTTCTGCTTTTCTTTCCTTCTATTTCCCTTTTCTTTACCCCTTACTGATTCTTGGTGGCATTCAAGACTTTGAAGAGACAGCTCTTTCCTGAATTTAAAGGTACTTCTCAGTTAAACGTATAACATCTAATGTGAGTAAGGCCTTGAGAAAACCGAGTCCTTTCCTTTGACTGTGTTTTACTGAGTATTATAAATATTTTCAGAATAGAGTAAGAGGTGCTTCTGAATTAGTATTGTATAATCTTGATGGTTAACTCATATACCTAAAAAGATATTACTAGTATTTAGAATCAGTACAGGTAGGAAAATATGAAATATGGAAAGTCAGTTTTCTATCAAGCAACTTGCTAGAGTTTTTAGGTGGGAGGGCATAATCACCAGAATAACATTCAGAAAATCATCTAGAATAACAAAAACATAAACTGTGCTACAAAAAACATATATAATAACTCAAATGTTATATGTTTTTTTTGTTATTCATGTGAAGTTTAAATTAAAATAAATATTTTCAATAGCTTGGTGGCTTTTTTGGAGACACAGGTTCTTTCCTACTTAAATCTCCAAGTTTGTCATAGTCACCTACACTAAGTTGGAGGAAAGGCAAGGGAATGAAAGATTGGATTGTATGTGGAATATTTTATTGGGCTAGGCCTAGGAATGGTACATATAGCTTTTGCTATATATAGGTAGACCATTGTAAGGATTAAAAAAAAAATGGGACTGCCAGTCACTACCAGACTTTACCCACGCTACTGTCTTAAAGATACAGGAGAAATTAACACCAGTTTTTCCCAAACAATTCCAAAAAATTCAAGAAGAGGGAATGCTCCCTAACTCCTTTTATGAAGCCACCATTACCTTGATTTCAAAACCAGACAAAGACATTACAAAAACCAAAAACTATAGGCCGATAACTCTTATGAACATTGATGCAATAATCCTTAACAAAATATTAGCAAACCAAATTCAGCAATACATTAAAAATATCATATACCATGATCAAGTTGGATTTATTCCTGGAATGCAATGCAAGGTTGGTACAATATCTGAAAATCAATTAATGTGATACACCACATTAACAGATCAAATGATAAAAACCATATGATCATATCAATAGATGCAGAAAAAGTATTCAAGAAAATCCAGCATCGATATATGATAAAAAACTCTCAGCAAGGTGGAAATAATGGGACCATACTTCAACATAATAAAGGCCACATATGACAGACCTACAGCTAATATCATACTCAGTGGGGAAAGGCTAAAAGCATTTTCCTTTAGATCAGGAACAAGACAAAGATACCCACTTTCACCACTCCTCTTCAACTTTGTATTTGGAAGTCTTAGCCACAGCAATAAGACAAGAAAGAGAAATAAAATGTATCCAAACTGGAAGTGAAACTCTCTTATTTGCCAGTGACATCATACTTTGTAGAGAACCCTAAAGATTCCACCAAAAACAGTTAGAACTAATCAATAAATTCAGTCAAGTACCAGGTTACAAAATAAGTATTCAGAAGTCAGTGGCATTTTTACATACCAATGATGAACTTTTGGAAAGAGAAATTAAAACAAGCCCACTTACAATTGCATTGAAAACTATAAAATACCTGGGAATCAAATTAATCAAGAGGGTAAAGGTCTGTTCTCAGAAAATTATAAAAGTCATTAAAAAAAGAAATTGAAGAAGGTACAAATAAATGGAAGCATATACCATATTCATAGGTAGGAAGAATCAACATCATTAAAATGGCCATACCTGCCAAAGCAATCTATAAATTCTGTGCAATCCCTATCAAAATACCAATGGCACTTTTCAGAGAGCTAGAACAAATAATCCTAGAATTTATATGGAACCATAAAAGACCCAGAATAGCCACGGCAATCTTAAGAAGAACAAAGTTGGAGGTCTCACACCATCTGAGATCAAACTATACTACAAGGCTACAGTAATCAAAACAACATGGTACTGGCATAAAAACAGATACATTAATCAATGGAACAGAATAGAGAACCCAGAAATAAATCCATGCCTGTACACTCAATATATGACATAGAAGGCAAGAATATATAATGGGGTAAAGACAGTCTCTTCAATAAATGGTGTTGGGAAAATTGGACAGATACATGCAAAAAAAAAAGAAAGAAACTGGACAGTCTTCTTACACCTTATACAAGAATAGACTCAAAATGGATTAAAGACTTAAATGTAAGACCCGAAACCATAAAACTTATAGAAGAAAACATAGGCAGTAAACTCTCTGATATTACTAACAGTAATTTCTTTTTGAATATATCTCTCCAGGCAGGGGAAATAAAAGAAAAAATGGGACTACATCAAACTAAAAGTTTTTGTACAGCAAAGGAAACAATCGACAAAACAAAAAGACAACTGACTGATTAGGAGAAGATATTTGCTAATGAGGCATCTGATAAGAGGTTAATATCAAATATATAAAGAACTCATATAACTCAACAACAACAAAATAAAACAATCCAATTAAAAAATGACCAGAAGACCTGAACAGATACTTCTCTAAAGAGGAAATACAGATGACCAATAGCATATGAAAAGATGCTCAAGGTCACTAATCATCAGATAAATGCAAATTAAAACCACAATGACACATCACTGACACCTGTCAGAATGCTTATCAATAAATCAAAGAACAACAAGTGTTGGTGAGGATGTGGAGAAAAGGGAACTCTCGTACCTTGTTGGTGGGATTGCAAATTGGTATAGCCACTATGGAAGACAGTCCGGAGATTTCTCAAAAAAATTAAAAATGGATCTACCTTTTGACCCCAGCAGTTGCACTTCTGAGTATTTACCCAGAGAAAACCAAAACAATAATTTGTAAAGATCTAGGCACCCTAATATTCATGGCAGTACAATTTACAATAGCCAGGATATGGAAGCAACCTAAATACCTATCAACAGACGATTGGATAAAGAAGTTATTCTTTATATATACAATGGAATATTACTCAGCCATTAAAAAAAATGAAATCTTCCCATTTGCAATGACATGGATGAACCTAGAGGTTATTATGCTGAGTGAAATAAGTCAGAAAGAGAAAGATAAATACCATATGATTTCACTTATATATGGAATCTAAGGAACAAAAAGAACAAACTAATCAAAAACTGACTCACAAATATAGAGGACAATTTGGTGATGGACAGAGGAGATGGGGGTTTGGGGCACTGGAAGAATCGGGTGAATGGGAGAATCAGGTGACTGGTTAAAAAAGTACAAATTTGTAGTTGATAGATGGTCACAGGGATTGGGAGCACAGCATAGGGAATGCAGTTAGCACTACTATATTGGCTAGATAGAAAACCAGAGGAGAGAAAGAGCAATTAGGGGCATCGTTTTATAAAAAAAGTATATAAATGTCTAACCAATGTACTCTATATTTGAAACTAATAAAAAACATCTTTTTTCAAAAAAAGAATACAGGGGAGCAAAGGCTAGAGCAGAGACACTGGTCAGGAGATAATTGTAATAATTGAGGCAAGAGATGATGTTTTTTAGACCAAGGTGGGAGTGATGGGAGTGATAGAGGTGGAAAAAGTGGACATATTTTAGATTTATTTTCAAGGTAAAATGGACAGAATTTGCTGATAGACTGGATATGTGAGTAACCGAGAAGAGCAAAAGGATAGCTGCATGATTTTGCCTGAGTAAGAAGATTATGGGAAAGAGCAGATTTAGGAGAGACATTCAATTCAGTTTTGGCTTTGTTGACATTTTAGTGGCATCATATTGTAAATTGTTTTGTATTTTTTATTTTTAGATATATCTTCAACATCCTTCCATTCATTTCTAGGCACCATCCCATGTTAGTACGTACAGATATACTGCATTCCCTTTAATAGTACCTTTCACTGTTGTATTTGAAAAACATGTATGCCAGGCACTATTCGCCCTTTACAAATATTAACTCAATCCTAATATCAGTTCTGATATGCTGTCATTATTTCTCAATTATAAATAAGGAAACTGAGATGCAGAAAGGTTAATAAACCCACGATAACATAACTTGGAAGTAGCAAAGTCACTGCAGTGTAGTCCATTGTATATCATAATTTGCCAACCAACTAATGACAAATTTAGGAGTTAGTATAAGATGTGTTGCATAGGGCATCCATTTTCATATCTTTGAAGACTGGTATGTTTCCTGTAGGATAAGTAAGAATAGTAATGCTGGGTCAAAGGATATACACCTTTTATTTTACTTTAATAGTTATCGCCAACAAGACTTTTGAAAGAGTAGTTACAATTTATTCTCCCATAATGCCCATCTTTTTCTTTTATAATTCTTTAATCTGATAATATTTTTGTTTATCTCTCTATAACTTTTAATGATAAATCAGCACAGCTTGTTTGTAATGATTCTGAGCAGTCTGTTTAAATCCTGTGCTATATAATGAACTCGTAGCAGCTGTTAGAGAACATAAAGAATAACGAGTATTCAAGCCAAGGAAAGTATGTGTGTGAATGGGAACACATTGAGTTTGAACTGGGATGAGGTGGGGCTGTTCACACAATAAAGTCATCAGGTCACTAACTCCTCCCCATAGGTAACCACTGTCCTGATTTCTAGCATATTAGATTAGTTTTAAATTAGTTTTGTGTATGTCTTTGAATTATGTATTCTTTTGCTTCTCCTTCTATCCCTCAATATCCTGTTTATGAGATTTGTCTATGATGTTGTGTATTACAGTTAATTTGTTCATCTCATTGTTGTGTAGTATTCCGGTACATGAATATTTATTTATCCATTCTGCTGTTGATGGATATTTGGGTTGTTTCCCTGTTTGGATTATTACAAATAGTGCTGCTTGGAGCATTGTTTTAAATTCCCTTTGGTGGACACATTTATGCACTTCATAGCAATGAACTTGGTTTGTCATGGGATTGGCAAATATTCAACCTTATTAGATCTTGCCAAACAGTTTTTAGATTGGTTGTACCAATTTATACTCCTGCCAGCAGTATATGAGAATTCCGGTTGCTTCACGTCCTTACCAGTGTATTGTGTTCTTCATTTTCACTATTCTGACAGGTATGTAGTGTTACGTTTTGGTTTTAAATACATTTCTGTGATGAGTAATAAAGTTGGATACATATTTTACTTGGCAGTTGATACCTTTGGGTTGAAATATATGTGACAAGGTTTTCTATAAGAACAGAGGGATTTTTGTTTGAAGTAGAAAAGGGCACTCTTCTATTTTTTTTTCCCCAAGTGAAATTTTAAAGTTGACGCCAATATATAAAACATTAAAAAGAATATTTCCTGAGGGCCAGTAAAACATGGTAATTAAAAATAGATTCTGGACCCAGACTCCTCCATTAGGAATCCTGATTTTGCCGTTTATTAGTTGTGTGACTTCGGGCAAGTTACTTAATTCCTCTTTGCTTCAGCTTCCTCATATCTAAAGTGAATGTAATAATATTTTAATCATAGGTTAATGTCAGGCTCAAATAAGTTAGTTTATATAAAGTGCACAGGATAGTGCAAGGTACTAATAAGTAGTATATAATGTTAGCTATTAGTAGTAGTGAATGTGATGGTGATATAAATTTATTTTATGAATTCACATCAAATTAGCCGATGAAAATAGTGAGGTTCTCCTGTGGGATACAAATTTGCAGTTGAGGGTTATAGATGACAGCTGTGATTTGTATTAGCCTCAGCTTCAATTTTCTTTTGCTTTTTTTTTTTGGAGGGGGGTTGCATAATACCAAGAAAATCTTGGTTTATGCAGATATGCAATTAAAAATACTTAAGGTTTACCCCCGTAGTCTTAAGATTATGCTGTTAGATTAGTGTAATTAACAAGAAGTAGTAGGAAATGTTTATTTTGAAATTGTTAATAATATCTCAATTTGCTCAGATTTCCTGTTTTAAAATAAAGAAGCAGCACTAAAAATTATTATGGTTTCAATATCTATTGTTTTATCCCAACATATCTGCACTGTTTGCTTTTTATTGCTCTCAGCCACAGGTAAGATGAGCAGCACATGTACTCACTCAGTCAACCCTTGCCTGTATGATATAGTGTGCTCCGCATGGATTATAGTGTGTGTTTACTCACTGGTGTAATTTTTAGTGAGCCAACATATACACTTGATTAGAAATAAATCAAAATCAGAGCTACAGTTTTTCTAATTGATGACATATTTTCAAAATATTCAAGCAAAGGCAGCAAGTAAAGCTACACAAACCAGAGATGAGTTTAGCAAGCAGCATGTTATGTTTTGTTTGGTTTCTGGTGCTATAACATTAGACATATAAAAACATTTTCGTGTGTGCAGTGATAGTTTATAGTAGTTACTTCAACAGCCATCTGACACAGTTACAGGTTGTTGCTTATAAACAGCCCTGCCTGCACACAGGTAGCAGACTCATAAACCAAGAGAACATTTCCAACTAATGTCAGGTCTTCAAGCAGACTTAAATAAGTATCTTGACAAGCTTTTCTAGCATCAGCTTCTTTTCTCCCTAGCAGACTGTCTCCCTGGGCTCCTTAGCCAGCACGGGCTCCTCCAGGCTGGCCAGCCTCACCTTTGCCTCACCACCAGCACAGTTTTGTGTTCCCTTCTCTGTGTAACAGTGCCCAGTACACACTCATCACCATCTATCTTGAATACTATAATTTCTTTATGGTCTTGCTTGGCCTGTACCTTCTCTCTGATATCATTATTTCCTGAGAAATCCTGTCCTTGCATTCTAAAATTTTTTTTTAGATTTTTTAAAATACATTTTTCCAGTCTGAAATATATTTTTAATATCATAATATTGTACTCTGTGAGCACTACCCCAAACCAGTGCCACTTACAAACTCTTTCAGTAGAGGGAGCTAAATACAAGAAAATGAGTCCCTGAAATTAAGGTCTGAGGCAGAAAAAGTACTTATAACAATGACATTTTCATATACTGCTCAGTAGAGAAAAAGAGCTTGAATAATGTTAGAAATCAATGGTTTGAGTCCTGATTCCAGGTTAAAACTTCTGTAAGGTGATTTGTAAAGTGTTTTTGAAAGAGATAATTCTGTATCTGGTATTTAATTTTTTGAAATCTAGCTTATCCCTCCTCTGAAAGTTTTATTTATTAAGGATGATGAATGAGGTTACTAGCCTTGTGAAAAATTTCAAATGGAGTGCCAAGTCCTAAAGTTGCTAAGGATTATGGATAAACCATTCCAAGTTTTTAAGGTAGAATTTTCAAATAAACTTCTTATATTTTGTTTTGATTAAGTTTATGTATCTTACTTTCAGTTAGCAGACTTGAAGAAAGAGAAGCAGAATTGAAGAAGGAATATAATGCATTACATCAAAGACACACTGAGGTAGGTTTCTGGGATCTTACCATGCAAATATTGAGACAAAGAAATTAACCTTAGAATATATGTCTTAATATTTCATTAGAGATTATTATATTAATTTTTCTTGGGGATTATTTTCAGAAAACATTAAATTTCATGTAGCATTTACCTAATTAACAAATGTTGACTTTTAATGTTTTTTTTTATTTGGAATTTTCATTTGGTGAATGAGTGTGCCACAAAATATGTAATTATTAAGACAATTCCAATAGTTTCTTTGGCTGGCTAAGTAAAAACTTATGTGTGCGTAATAAAAAGTGTCATTATGTTAATGTGAGAGAATTTAATTTATTTTGTTACCAGTTGGAAATTGGTCAGTTGGTAAATGATTGATAATGTTTCTACATTTATTATCCAGTTTAAAAGATTTAATTTAAATCACGCTTATAACAAATAACAAACACAAATTATAATGTGTTGAATCAAAATGACTCTAAAACAGATATTCTACATGAAATTTCAGTATTTTAAATTAACAGCTCCAGCACATAATCACTCCAAAGCAAATCAGAAAATGTACTTGAGGGTTTTTTAAAACCCTTTTTATGATTCTCTGTCCGCCTTTCATTAGTTACTTTTCTTTCTGTCTTCTTAATGTGAAAATTGTTTCTGTGTATCATAAATCTGGGGTTCACATACCTAAATATGTAGAATTTTCATAGATGCATGCATTATTTGTTATAAGAAAAATATAATTCCTTTCTTTTTCCCTTTCTAGTCCAATCTCTCCCATGATACAGATGGTTCCTGTCTTCAGTTCTCATTTTTCTTTTACTAATTTCTGTTATCTCATAACCTGTCTCTGGTAGAAACCTATATTTAGCTTTTAAGGGAGATAAAACCACACTGCACTCTGTTTCACTTGCTTTGGAATAGTGTGCTTAACACTTCCTTGGGGAGGGGTTGGAATTTTTTCCTGACATATGAGATTTGATTATTACTGTCTTTGAAATTCAGTGGCAGAGGGAAAAGATGGGCAACGGAGGGCTGGAACCAAACAGCTATGGGAAGGCAGAAACCGCTTCACAGCAGCCTTTTCAGTATGTGAAAAATAAGATGGCAGTTGGTGGATATTAAGATTTAAAAAACAATCGGTTAGAAGGCTATTGTTAGTTCTTTTTACACCATTTATTTCATTGACTGAACAATGCCCTGTACATTGTGTTTACTGATAGTAAACATAATGCTTATCAATGCTATAATTATAACTATGTATATAATTGATATATACATAAATGATAGTGATGAATAATCCTTTTGTTTTTATTGAAGTTCTAACCTTTGTAATAACTGAGGATTATTAAATTAGGATGTGTTTAATTGAGGTATATATAAGATACGTGCATTCTTAAAAAATTAATATGAAGTGAAATTTCATATTTTTTCTCA
Source organism: Macroglossus sobrinus (assembly GCA_004027375.1). Classification (NCBI taxonomy): domain Eukaryota; kingdom Metazoa; phylum Chordata; class Mammalia; order Chiroptera; family Pteropodidae; genus Macroglossus; species Macroglossus sobrinus. The sequence continues at coordinate 32,685 of PVKZ01004522.1, read as the reverse complement.
AATGTTTATTTAATAGGAGTGATATTTTACAGAAAAAAAACAAACTGACATCTTCAAATGAAAAGATAAAAATTTTTCTGTTCTAGTTCAGAGAAGGACAGGCCAGGAAGAAAAAGATTTCAGAAAAAAATCTTAAATACAAATTCAGAGAGCTGGGCCTGTGCAGTAAGCAAGGCTGATTTCACATAGCACCACAGCTGTTCTCATAGGATCCCCACCCTTAGTCACGAGCAGCTTTTGTCCTCTGCCCTGATAGGCTCCCTTTATTTTGCTTTCCTCAAGGAAGGTTTATGCAACAGATATATAGGTGCTTTGAAATGTGGGTAGGTTTTACTCTAGCCCACATTTTTTTGTGTTTATACATCTGTACAAGAAATGCCAATTAGCAGTTATAAATAGCTATCCAATGCTGAATAACTAGGTGTCCTTTGAAGGTAAATTCTGGAAACCTTCAGGGAAAGGAAGTATGAAAAATTTGACCTTCATTTTTTCACTATTTCAACTAAGGTAATCTTTTTATAGACACAAAAATCTGCTATGGCTCATTTTGTAATGTGAATAACTTCTCTGATCAATTCTAAATTTTTTTACACATTATTGAATTTTCTTAAAAGACATGTCTAAAAGGGCATTGGAGGAAATATAAACATCAAGTAATCATGAAGCACTTGGGCTACATGTGTATATACTCTTACTATTAATCACCAAAAACTTGAACCATGGGCTTTCATCAGGGAGTGTTTAAATGCATTCTCGTTTTATCCTCTAACCAAACTCTCTAATATATCCCCCTTTTAGAGAATTAAGTTTAGAAAGAAAATATGAAGTGATTTGTCTCAAATTCCATGCTAGTATGTGATGTGACTGGATTTGAACCTAGGTCTTTCTGATTCCATTGCCTGATTTCAGTAATGCTTTCAGGTTATGGGTGATAAAAATGCACTAGAAAATTTTCTGTCTCTTTGCTTTATGACATCTCACCAACTTTAAGAAGAGTGGTTTTGTGGATACAAATATATGATTCTTGGGTTGCATATGGAAGGATTCAAGGCCAACATGATTAAAGGGTTCCATGACTTCATTATTGCCTTACTTTTCAGTTTTAGCCAAAGTTGACAGTCAACCTCTGCTGTAAAGTTTTTTTTTAGGTAGTAGAGGAGTTGGAACTTTCCAGACAGTGTGCCTGGGATCCTTCTTCCTGACTCCAGCTGTTGCTTGCTGAATTGACTCCTGAATATGTGTGAATTAATGTGCATACCTTAGAAAATTGAGAATTGCAGTTCTGAGATAAGGAAGTGTTACAATTCTGAGATAAGGAAGTCTGGCTGACCCAATAGCAGATCATCTAAAGCATGTCCTATTTTACTCTTCCCTCTCTCTTCTATCTGGCAACACTGATCTTGCCCTCCCTCTCACATTTCTTTCTTTCTTTCCTTCTTTCTTTTTTAAATCAGAACTACATTTTGAAGCCCTGTAATTAAATTTTAATTTTTTATTGTACAATTAATATTTTTGACTTTTTTGTGCATTTGTAGGATATCGTGCATACTTTATTTCAGATGTCAGGAAATGTTTTAGGGTCTGAGATTTTCTTGTGGGTGCGAGGAAGAAAGGGCAATGAGCTTATTGCCAGCCTAGAGAATTGACTGAGAGGCCAGATAGAACATGAGTCTTATAATATTTACCTGCTCGGATGACGGATGACTGAATCAGAGGGACCTGAGTTCTGGCCCCAAAGCCAACTATAACATAGTTGATCATTAACCATCTGGTCAAATTGGGCAAATTATTTTAACCTCCTTAAACTGTTGTAATACTATTGTGAGGATTAAATGAAACAATGGCTGTAAATGCACTGGCCAACTTGTAGTTGGTACACAGTAAATGTTAGTTGCCATTTTGTTGTTATTCTTTCCTGTTAAGTGATAGTTTGGTTAGAACCAGTTAAATTACAGAGACCATTTTGGAATATCAGAATACTATATCTGATATTACTTGGGGTCAGTCGTTTGAAGAAGTCTTAGAAGTCAACATTTCTTAAATTAATTTTTTTTATTTAATTGACAAGAATCAATCTATTGGTGGACTATTTGTGGGGATAAAACTAATTCTATCTTTGCATTTTATTTATATAAATTTTTCTATGTTGAATAAGTAGATTACTATAAAAGCATTTAGGGGAGATTTCTGTTTTCTTCATATGAATGCTTGAAGAACAGGTTCTTCCATTTAAACTAATCGATTTCATATGCTTACATAAGAATTCAACTTAGGTTTTCTAAAAAATTTTTACAATATAAATTGATATCTATTTGGCCCAACTATCACTTTGTTATATTAGTCTCATTTAAATTACTTTTTTAAGTTTTTGATGATGCAGGAAGAAAACAGCTCATTATTTCTAGCTTGCTGACCAAAGACAGAAAGTGTATTTCTGCAAAACTGTCCTTTAGATGGTGGTAAAGAGAATATCTGTAAATTTAAAATAAAAAGCATGTAAATTTAAAAGTTATAAAAATATATACTATATCCATGTGATTCTATATTCATTTTTCCTTTGCCTGACACATTTCTTGTTTGGATTAGTCTTAAGTGAAGAACAACTTGATTATTTTATAATGTTTGATTTGATAGAATTACTTAAATTCATGCATCAGAGTTCAGCTTTTTGTTTATTTGAAATAAATAACACTTTCAAATTGATTTACGTATTTCTTAATTATTTTACATGAATGCCAAGAAATATTTTCACAGCAAAAGCATGCTTTTGAAAAATAGATTTTAAAATTTTGTTTAAAATGTTTTCTTTCAATAGTTATCTTTTTAATATGCTGCAGTGATATTTAAGTAATGAAGATTGAAACCCACCTTTATACAGCTAAAGTTTAGAAACTTCCAAAGCTATTCCATGCTACAATTTTAAGAATTCAAGGATTATTCCCAAGAAAGACATCAGCCTTTTTTTGCTTACTCTTGGTATCTACATTCCTTTAATTTTCGAACATACCTTTTAAAATTCTTTTTATTCTTATCGCATCAGTATCTAGCAAAGGCTTTTTGACTTTATGATTAAAATTTGCTACATTTTACATGTTTAATGCCAGATTTAGGTTACTTAAAAGTTGAACTATTATTATGAATATTGATAAAAATATTGATATGATAAAAGATTATCATGAGTCAAATAGGGCAGTAGAATATCTTGACAGTTTATATACTTGATATTGAAGTTTTTCACGTTTGTGTTCAGGTTGTCCATCAAAATCACAGTGTTTTGATTCTTCATTTGTTTTAATTTGCTATTACATGTAATTATATTAAGTAGCGATACTAGTAAATTAGCATTCAAACAAAGGAGAAAATATTTTAGCATTCTTTCAACTAAATTTGTAGACATAAGTAAACATCTTGGTATTTAGCTAAATTGAAAGCAGTGTTTACTCTGTGAATCCTTTGTAAAATGGAAAAGATCACCACATAGGGGGATAGTTTTGTTAAAAAATTTTCTATGGCTGAAAGCTCTTCTGAGGACATCTGAATTTTTTCTCCTTGTCAGTTCCTTCTCATGTTTCATGTTAATTTCTTTGTTTCCCATTTTAGTGAATGGATTTCTCAGATGTCTTCTAGTATTTTTAACCAGTTGTCTTTAACAAGTCTATCTGCTCACCTCCTTCCTAGTGTCTGTATCCTAGTTTGTGTTTTTTATGTCAAAGTTACATTATTTAATGGCATTATATATTGTAAATAAGTTTTTTGGTATGCTAAGCAACATATAGGCCACTTTTATGGATCCCAGCACCATTAAATGTTTAAAATATTTGCATATTTCTTTCCCATTAAAAATTTCATCCTTAATATTCTTTTACATGGAATTATGAGTAATCTGATAAATAAGAAATTTATACAAAAATGTTTCCCTTGTTAAAACACTATGTTTTTATTCCAGGTATTAATCTTAAAATTTTGTGTTTGTTTTTTCTCCTTCAAAATAGATGATCCATAATTATATGGAACACTTAGAAAGAACAAAACTTCATCAACTCTCAGGGAGTGATCAACTAGAGTCCACAGCTCATTGTAGAATTAGGTAAGCTTTGTTATACATTTTGCCTTGAGAGAAAAAGCAAAATAAATTGTCTGTTTCAGTTCTCTCTGTTCTTTAATCCTGGAACAATAGTTAGGCTGATTCAAAAGCTCTCTGCTGTGGTTGGAATGCTATAGGAGAGAATAGCATAGAAAAATAGAAACAGCCTTCACTATTGAAAAGGTAAATTGTGAGCCATATTGTATAAATATGCAGCATATCAAAATATTTTGATTGTTTTCTAATACTTAATGGAGATTACGTTAGGTTTAAATTTTTCTGATTTGTGAGAACCTTACAATTTTTCATTTCTCCTGGTCCTTTTTGTTACAGAGAGGCAGGTTTAGAAAGGGTTTAGTGAGACTTCTGTTTGATGTAGGAGTGTGAATAAATTATGTAGATCTCCAAGCATTATAGCCAGTGAGTTACGCCAGGACTCTTAGTGGATAGGAACATAGTTAACAGGCTGGCTGTGCTCAAGATTGCTGCATAAAAGCTAGGGGCAGCAGAGCTAGGTTATGAGGTGGGGAGAGCGCGGTGGCGATGACGTCATCGCTTCAGAGCTGCTGCAGGATGGAGTGGAAAGCTGCTGCTGATGGCATTGTTTTTGTGGCAGCAGCTGAATGACAGATCCTCACTACAAAGATACCCTTTTGGCCCCCGTGTAGGCCTCCTGGTTCGGGCGTTTCACCATGCCAGCACAGCGCCATGAGTCCTGGATGCATGCTGCTGTTTGTGTTTGGCTTTGTTGGCGGGGCGGTGGTCATTAATTCTGCTATCTTAGTATCTCTCTCTGTTTTGCTGCTTGTGCACTTTTCTATTTCTACCGGTGTGCCAGCTCTGACGCAGAACCTACCAAGGATACTCAGGTACTCTAGTTTGTCTTAGAAGCCCCTGTTTAGTTGGTTTTTCTCAGATTTTTAGCTTCTTGGGTCTGCTTTGTAACCGTTTCTGTTGAAGATTGAAACAATGGAAAATGGCCTGAGGCTAGGATTTCTATTTTTATTTATAGTCATTTATAGGCCATCACTTAGGGATGCCGCTTTGTGTTTGGAAATCATGGACTTAGGAAAAGGATTTTCATATTGTACACAAGTACAAGGTCAGTGTGGTCTTGTTTTCAGCAGAGTGTTCAAAGAGTGAAGAGAGAGAGCCAGAGTAGAGGACCCGGTCCAAGTTTATACAACCTCTGGTTTAGCATCCAAGTACTTAGAGGCAAATATATTTTATGTTGAGACTTGCTATCAGATACAGGATGAAAATGTTTATTTTGTTCAATTATCTTTTGACTGATATAGGATCAGGCTTTTTTTGTGTGTTTTTTTTTTGCAATTTTTGAAAGCAGCTCGTTGGAACTGACAAATATTTTCCCCTTAAAACAAAATATGTTGTAGAATGAAAGGATTTTAACTTTTTAGGGCAAGGAATGCATTTTTCTCTCATCATTTACATATCAAAGTAGTGAAAGCTTTACAAAGCCTATTCACTATTGTTTTGTCAGATGTTGCCCTTTCTTTGTAGACTTGGGTGACAAATATTCATTCCTGCTTGTGGGGGTAGTCATTAATCTCTAGCTTTTCTGCTGTTCACTCTACTTGTTCTCTGTAAGAACTGTCTTCTATATTTTAGAGGTTTAAGGTTTGGGTTTCTTTTGTTTTCTGACTCATCATACTAAAAGTATGTGGTTTGTTCAGATTTCAGCTTTGGGCATGGTTTTAAATGAAGGTTCATAATGTATAGCTTTTACTATTTAAATGTTTACTTAAAATACTCAATTCCTAATTGTGGATTTAGATGAATTAAGATGAAATAGTAAATTCCCTCAATTTGTTCTTTTTAATTCATAGGTCAGTTAATGTTCAACGATAGTTTAAGGCCCAGAAATTAAATTTTATGGTTTAAAGCTAGATACTTGGTCATTTATTTTCTTTACTTATTTTTACAACTCAAATATGTTTTAGTACATAAAAGATTTATATGTATGTATATGTGCATAGGCTTTTAGGAAATTAAAAATAACCTTAACTCAAGAATATGTAGAATATTAAAATAAGACTAATTTTAAAGGGCTCTCTTAGGTGTCGGTTTTATTTGAGAAGGCAGTGTCCCATTGTGAGGTGGACAAGAGGCTTTGGAGTTGGAGTGCCTGGGTACACGTGCCCTGTCATATGTGGGCTTTAGGACTTTGGGCAAATTGCTTAATTTCTCTGTGCCTAAGTTTCCTCCTCGGAGGTTCTTATTACCCCATTGAGTGGTTTCTGTTTAATCAGTTACGTGATATATAGCAAATTAAACACATAAGTAATTTTAATAGTTACTTATATTTACACCATTTTTAGCAGAACTTCGGCTCAAGCTATTTTATTGATAAAATAACTTATGATTAAACTCAAAAAGTTTCTTGACAGAAAAGTTGCTGTTAATCTGATTGAAGAAAGATATCAAAGCCTTCAATATTAAGTTCTCAAGAAATGGGTAGTTCCAAGGAAAGAACATGCGTCTTAGAGTCTAACAGGTCTGACTTTGAAGCCCATCTCTGCCCCTTACTAATGCCTAAGTCTCTGAGCATCGCTTTTCCCAATCAGAAAACTGGGAAAATTATGCCTATTTCCTTATGAGGATTAATGAGATAATGTAAATAAATTATCATTTCAGTTCTTGCTATGTGGTGTTGAACAAATGTAATATTTTTTTACTGCCCATATTTTATAATATAGTAAATTTATTAATGGTTATTTATTTTAAATGTGAATATAGCCAAAACATATTTGTGAAATTATTTATTCATTTAAATAGCCAAATAAAAAATGGATGTGTGGAACTAATATACTTTTAAAAAGAACATGACAGGGATTCTGATAGTTAATAATAGCTTCATTTCTAGGCAATAATAGCATATTGGAAAACCTGAGGTTTAACTCTGCCACTTGATACTTTTCCACATGTGTCCCATTCTTTAGTTTCTTCTGTGAGTTTTACTGAAGCATTTAATACATAGAGTACAAAACATACATATCAACATAGTACAAGACTACTATTTACCTTTTGGGGGTTCTGTTCATTCACAAGTAGGATTCTAGGTGGCTTGCACAATGACATGTCCTCCCTCCCCCTAATTCTTATGTAACTTACCAGTAAAATGAGAAGAGATGTATGTAGTAAGATTATTTTTCTAGAATTGGGACAATGAAACCCAGAGTGTCATTTACCCTCTTGATAGCTGCCAGTCTCTGAAGAAAAGTTCCCTATAGAGCAGTTTCGGAATGATTAATGAAAGCCGGATAGAGATGTGAATTCTACTTCTATTTTGGATTGTAGATTTAGTTAACAGGAGTAGAAAAGTCAAACTTGGATCCACAGTAGACTTCTTCCCTTAACAGTTTTACACTTCCTCAATTTTTGATATCTGTGAAAATGAATATGTTAACATTTACATAGGAAGATAATTCTAATGACTGGCCTGTATTTTGATTATTGTTACCAGTGTGACAATTCACATGAAGTCTGCATTATCTTCCTGATTATCTTTGCATTTAGGGTTAGAGAGCTTTCCATTAAACTCTATAATTAAATTTCTGCTTAAGTCATTAAGATATGTTAAATAAGTTATCTAGTAGCTCGTAGAACCTTAGATTTTTCAGTCCCCAATATATGTTTTCCCCAAATTGAGGGATAAACATCAGGTCAACAACTTTTTATTTTGCCAAGTATGGACATTAAAAAAAAAAATCACTTTCAATCACTGTCACTATCAGTTGATAAAAGAAAAGGGCATGTTAAAATCAAAGAAGAAGAGAAAATGTAGAAAAGGGTCATTCTCAAGAAAGAATGAGTTCTATGACATATGGAAAGGTGTATGTGTACAATATATACTATATTACCAATAAGGATATCATAAATAATGCCTCTTTTTGCTGTGGACTTATGAAAACTTTATTGTTGTACCAGCATTTGGAAATAAGTGGCATAAAAAAATTAGTTGACTAGTTACTTTAATTTTTGTCATTTGGTTGTTTTGGCAGCTTGTAGTCCCACACTTGATTTTGGTATTAAAAACTAGTCTTTTATTGTGCTGTCTACTTGAATTTGAATGAAATAGGAAAAGTGCTCTTAAGTATTGAAAAAGTGAATAATGAACTCTGATAGAGAAAAATCCTATTTATTTTATTGTGCATATAACTTTAATAAAATGCAGTCTCTCGACCCTTTCACTTCACCTAATCTTTAAGAAAGTTTTTTGACACTTTTACTAATTCTTTCTGATTGTTGTTAGGAATGCAAAAGCATATTCTTTGTGTTAAGTGAGGGCATATTTAAAAAGTGGCTTAAATTTCTTGGTATAAAAATGAGTTTACAGAATAAAAGGTTTACTTAGCAAAACTGAATATTTTCCTACTTTATTTATAATCAGTGTTTCTATTCTAACTTACACTCTTACCAGTAGAGAGGTAAGGAGTTCCAGGAAGACCCAAACCTTTAGTGTCTCATTTCATGCCAGTTTCCACACTTCTGAGTTAACGACCCATGATGACCTGTTAGTGGTGGGTTGTTTCCACCCTCTAAAATCTCTTTGATTTGGAATCTTATATGCATCAATAAAGGATGTGTTTCTTGTTGCAATTCTATTGTTATTAGAATCGTAACTATTTTCATTGGAATTTCTCACAAAGCATTGGAAACTCTACAGTCTTTCATAGAATTTCTTGGCCACCACGTTTGGAAAAACAGACAATAGTTTTCTCATAAAAACTGTGATTGAAAGGAACTCATGCATGTGTTCAAGCAGAAAAATACTGCTTTCCTGCTTTCGTGGATAAAACTCCTTTGAGCTCTTTTTACTATTTATGCAGTAGCTCTGATTTAAATCATATGCTGATATCCCTTTAGGCAGAAAAGGCACACCCTGAAGAAGGCTGAGTAAACATCTAGGGATTAGTGTGAGGACTTCGGAAGTCTAGAAGCAGGGATTGGGGTCACTTCCAAAGAAGAAAGTTGCAAGTTCTCTTAGGGTTAACCTAAACATGAGTGAAAACTTAGTTCTTGCTACAAAAGCTGACCGCAGATTGTTCCGTGGGCAAGGAACTCATCCAGTAACTTATAAGATTTCCTAAACCATTTCTTACTACTTTTCGTAGTTGATTTCTTTAGTTTAATGTAAACTCCTGAGACCCTGCCCTTTCTCTGATAAGTCTACTTGTTCAGATAAGCAGACAATATTATTTAAGAGTATAAATGATTCTAAAGCAATGATAACCCAGGCTTATTACTTAATAGTCTTGACGAATAAAGAATTAAAAATGAACAAATGCTTAATTTTTTCTCCCCTCTCCAAATAGAAAAGAACGTCCTATATCACTAGGGCTTTTCCCATTACCTGCTGGAGATGGGTTGCTTACACCTGATACTCAGAAAGGCGGAGAGACCCCTGGATCAGAGCAATGGAAATTTCAAGAATTAAGTCAGCCACGTTCTCATACCAGCCTGAAGGTAAGCTTTATTCTGCTGAAATCTTCAGTTCACATTTTATTTTATAGGTTTTCTGATCCAAATTGAAGGACTAGACAATCAAGTACTAAGTACACTAATGACCAAAATTTAAATTTCTATTTGATCTAGGCTACATTTTATGAATTTAAGGTGGGGTGACGAGTGATCAAAATTATGTTTTTAGAATTGAAAATCATTGCTAACTGAATTCCTTGGTTCACTGTTGGAAGCTTCACAATTCAGTAGGACTCCACTTAAAAAAAAAAAAAAGCAAAAACGGTTCATTCTTCAAAACCCCTCATAGAGTAATATCCAATAGTACATTGTGTTTCGCTAAAAAGGCCTGATGTTAATTCATTGTCAATTATATTCTTGACCAAGAAGTTATCAAAAAGTTATAAATATATATAAGTATATAGTATAACATATAAATAATATACTATAGGAGTAGAGATATATTCTATACCTTATAAAGTGGAATAATTATAAAGGGAATGTTATTTGTAAAATAACTGTTACATTATAAATCTACTCTGTCATAAAACAAACAGGCTACTACCTACAGATGAATACATATGAGTTACTTACATCTTACCTTCTTTTCTTGCTCTTTTTCTCCAAAGTACTTATAATGGTCTAAGCACCTGAAGATGGCTTTTAGAATACTTGTAAAATACTAAGTCATTTACTTATTGACTTTGTTTCTCTCCACTAAGAACATAAAATCCATGCAGTTTATCTGTTGCTGTATCCCTAGCACTTAGAAAAGTACCTAGCTCATAGTGGCCATTCAGAACATGTTTGTTAAATTAATTTGTTTTAGATGTTAGAAAGATTCTTTTAGGATAATGTAAATGGTCTATTTTTTAGCTGTGGGTAAAGGCATTTAGAATTATTCCATTGACCTTTGAAATGTACTCAAAACAGTAAGCAGTTGATAAATATTTTATAGCTTTTTCCCCCTTGAAAAGTATGTTTAATAATAAGATGGACCTCACCTTTTTTCCCTTCTCTTTTCCTTTTGCTTAATTTATTAGAGGCTAATCATGCAGCTGCTCAGGATCTGTCTACGGTGATGCCCTAGGGAACTCTCCCGTTCTTTACTCCTATGGCCACACTGGCTTTTTTAGTCTGCGTCTAAGACGGTTTAATAAATATTGCTGTGACCCTTTTCCAAAACAAAATTAAGTAGGAAGGACACTTTTTTAGTACCTCAAAAATGTATACTATACAGTAACAGTATTTTTAATTACTATACAAGAAGGCACTGTGAGAGATTATTATAATTCTCTGTGACATGCTGTAACAGAACTTTGCTGCCAGGTTATAAACTGATTAACAGATTATTAATACAGACTTAAGCATAGGTCTTTTGTGTGTGTGTCCCCTCCCAGAGACACTAAGGCAAGTACTCCCCAGAGGGTTTCTAAAATAAAACCCTGAGTTACTCTTCTTTGGAAATGGAGCCACTAGAAAATGAGATAAAGGCTCAACAGAGAAGGATTTCCAGGGATGGAGTGGTCTATTTCAGAATGGCAGAAGTCCAGTTTGTAAATTATGTCTAATAATTTGGACATAGTATATCAATTACCTAAGCCCTTCTTATTAACCAGATGTCTTTCTCTGACTTACAAAAGGCTGAGAGTCGGGTTTTGAGTTCACTTGTTGACTAAGGTACATGTATCCACTTAGTCTTGTTTTCCATGTGTGACAAGAACTGGACTAGAATATCTCTAACGTATTCTACAACTTTCATTTTTCTGAGAACTTCGGGAATGACCTAGCTATATTTAAGGCATCTTAGCTTTCATTATGAAAAAAAGAAAAAGAAAAATAGATGTGAGAATAATAATCAATATGAATTTTACCAGTATAATTTTTCTGTGAAAAAAGTTAAGGTGAAATATTCTGTGAGAAAACTATGTGTTGGGTGGTAATCAAGGAAACATAGCTATAGGAAACTAGCAGTAGAATGGCAGTAAAGGAGATTCGCCCATGATTGTAGAGTTGTTGCTATATAGCAAATTTATCACTATATGAGAGCTGTAGTCAATAAATTTATATCTTTACATACTGGAAAATCTGTCAGGAATGATTCACCTAGAAAAATGTGCAAGTTATTCTTAAAAAGAAGTTTTTGTACATATTATTCCTTCATTTATCATATTCTTGGGGAGATCAACAAACAAGTAAACAAATAAAGGACATTTTTAAGTATTGTTATGTACTATTTAAAGAAAGCAAGGTAAGGGGATAGAGTAATTAGTAGTGAGGGGTGCTTATTTTAGAATGGTGAAGGAAGGCCTTTGGGCGGAGGTGACTTGTACCTTGACATGAGGGACATACACATGCATGTGAAAGGTCTGAAGGAATAGGTGTTTCAGGATGATCAAATAGCATCTGTAAAGGCTCTGAGGTGGGGACAAACTTTGGCATGTTTGAGGAACAATTGTTTTCATCTCACTCCTCTGAGACTTTTAGTTCTATCTACTTCACTGATGTCTCTTTTCCTAGGGTTACCAAAAGCATCCATCTTTGCAAATCTTAATGAGAATTTCTCATTTCTCACCCTACCTTGTTTGATACATTTGAATACTTTCTGTGCTCCTGGAAATGCTTTTATTTACTTTGCTCCCAGGACACCACTGTTCTCTCACCCACTGTTTTGCTTCACTCCTCCTTCTTTATTGCTGGTTTGAGTTCTCCAGGGCTTAAAGCTTAACCCTCCTCTCTGCTTAGTCTAGTTCACTCAAATTCCATGTCTGTAAATGACATCCACACGTCAGTCAGTGTTCACAAATTTGCATCTCTGACCTTGCCCTCTTCCTTGAACTCCAGATCTCTGCATCCAGATGCTTTTCTTTGTCATTTTCCCACATACATGTTTGTGCACTGCCTAGGTTACCACCAGTAGAAATACCCTCTTTCAAGGCATTCTAAATATCACAACTTACTTGAAGCCTCATTTGATGCTCTGTTGATGGTCTTCAATCTAGTTTGAGATCAGCTCAAGGCAGAAAGCAGAGAAGTTGTGTATTGTATAATTAACAGGAAGTTTTTGCTAGAAGGCTTCTAGTGAAATTGATAAAAAGCAACTATTTATGTTAAATAACCAAAAGTGTTCTGTTAAAAATTATTATAAAAGTGCTAAAATGTTAGGGTTGTTCATCCAACTGAATTACATGCATGAACAAGCTGCAAATAAAGGAGTTGACAAAGGTCAAGAATCACCACAACAGTCCTGAAGAACAGTAAGAATAAGGACTTGCTCACCTAGATATCATGTCTTACTATAAAGCTGTGATTATTAAGATGGTATAGTATCACATTATCTGCTCTTCTCTTTCTGCACATTTCAGTCCTAAAGCTCCTAGATAAGGCAGATACCTACAAGGGTGGGTAGTTATCACAACCCAAGCAAGGTTAGGAGGGTATCCATGTTGGGATAGCCTGTTGTAGACAGTCAGAACCCCAGCAGTATGAAGGACATCACTGCAGCAGAGCAGCCTGGCTTAGGGGTGTTGGATCCTGAATAGAGTGATGAGGGCTTTCCCAAGAAAAGGCATCAGACATAGGGTGTTGGAGCCTATGCTTCCTCATGCAGCATCCTCATAGGCTGGGGATGGAGGAGCAGCCTGGAACAGAGAAGCAGATGTGCAGGGAGAGAAGGGCATTGGCAGGGTCGTAATAGCAGAGAGGAGAGACCATAAGAGACTGCAGCCCTGGCAGTCAAGGGACAATAGAGTTTTAGAACAGAAGGAGTTTTTAGCAGGGTCAGCTGGTATGAAGTTAAGTAGGATGAGGACTGAATTTGTACGTGTAGGTTTAAATTGCAGGGCTTATCACAAAAGTGAATGTGTTCATGAAAGAAGGAAACAGTATAGATTACTCAAGAAAGGTGTTATAGTGGGAGGAAAGAAAAAGGATAATTTGAGTTGGCAGGGTGAAGGGAAAAGTACTAGGGGTGGGAGAGACTGGGTTGCTTGTAGACTTAGAAGAAGACTGCAATAGATAGAGAAATTTAAAACAGGGACCTGAAGGAAGATGATACATTGGAATTTGAGAGAAAAGACAGGGGAAAAGGGATCACATATCCCAACTGCAATTAAAATCTACTCTATCGATGCCACACCTCAGTTTTTTATAGTCTTTTGCTATTACAATGCTATAGTGAATAAACTTGTACATAATTTTGTACTCATACTTATAATTCCCATAGGTAGGATTGCTGGGTCAAAGCATGTATTTGAGATTTGATGGATATTGCCAAATCGCCTGCTAAAGGAACTATAGCCATGTTTACCCTTACTGGCAATGTTGTATAAATTTTGTACTGCTTTATATGTTTAGAGTTCACGTATCCCTCCCTTAGGCTTAAATATGCAAAGAGAATGAAGTGTTTTATCATTTTAAATATACATTAAAAATTTCATGCTATTTTCTCTACCTTGGTATCAACTTGGCAATGATTTCACAGATTCCATCCGGTTTCATGTATGCACATATGCACGTATATGTTCCTGTACATATGTATATAGTCCTGTACATGCCTAAAGACACATGTGCGAGTCCACATACATGTATATACTCCAAAAAAGTATTACGTTTTTCTTCGAAAAGTCTCCTGGGTTGTTAACTGTTAGTAGAATGTGACTTTTAGAAATGAGAAAAACAATTTTAACTAAAAAGCAATTGGACTGGTACTTACTTGTGAACATTTTAAAGAGTTCTATTAAAACCATACGACTTGAAATAAGTAGAACTGCTGTGAAGAAGCTCTTGTTAGCAGGGTTTGTATATAAAGCCAGTGGTCAATGGGTGCTGCATTCTTCAGGGGATGTGCTTAGCATACAGAACAGGAAATGTCTGAACAGAGCCAGCATTCTTGTTCAGAAGAATTTTCCATCCTCCTCCATTTATGGTTAAATCCTCAAATTGTTCTTGTTCCTTTAGTTTTACCAAATTTAACTCTATAGTAGTTGTACCTTACTTATTCCTGTATCTTCTGTGGTTAATGATTCCTGCTATAAAATGCCTGTGTAATTTTAAATACTTAAACAATTAAAGCTCTGTTTTTTAAAAACTTTTTAGTTTGAAATATTTTAGACTTAAAGAAAAATCGCAAAAATAGTCCAGAGTTCTCATTTATCCATCATTAATGTCCACCAACATTAATTGACCATTACACACTTATCCAAATTAAGAAATTAACATTGACACCATGAAGAAGGAACAAACTTTTCTCTACCCTTGAGGTTCTTCTGGCTGGTCTAATAACCAAATAGACCTGAGACAGATTAGCAAGAGATAATAACCAAATTTAATACCATATATATGTATGGAAACTTCCATACATGAGAGAGACAGAAACCCCACATGCACAAGAGGTTCAGAGATGGAAAGGAAACATGGGTAAAGACATCCTGATCTAGGGAGGTGAAGTAGGGTGCTTTGGGGGTTTCAAAGGGTCATTGTAGAATAAGAAGACCATATGCATAGGAATTAGTAAAAGGCAAAAGATTTATACGATCTGAAGAGAAACCAGAATATACAAGCATAGTAAATTGGAAGATATCCTGCCCTATAGATAAGGGAAAAGAGGTTATCTCTGATAATCTCTCATTATGGGTAAGGCCCCTAATTCTGGTTCTTCTTTAAGGGAGGGACAGAAGCTCCTCTGGAGCCTGAAGCTAAAATTGCTCTTCATTCAAAGCAGTCAGCATACCACAGAAGCACATCTTGGGGTGGCTCAAACTCCACAGCACAGTACTATTAGCTAAACTGTAGACTTGAATTTGGATTCATCAGCTTTCTCATTCCTGTCCTTTTTATGTTCCAGGATCCAATCTATGTTCCCACATTGCATTGAGTTATGTTTCCTCAGTAGCTTCCAGTGTTTAACCGTTCTGTCTTGTCTTTTATGACCTTGGGGCTTGAAGAGAACTGGTTAGTTATATTGTAGAATGTCTTTCAGTTTGGGCTTCTTTGATGACTTCTCATGGTTAAATTGGGGTTATAGTTTTTTGACAAGAATACTGCAGAAGCAATATGCCTTAGGGGTGACGTTAACCTTGATCACTTGGTTTGGCTGTTGTGTGAGATTTGTCCATTGTAAAGTTACAATTTTTCCCTTTGTAACTAATAAATATCTTGGTGGATATACTTTGGGGCGGTGTAAATGTCCTGTTTCTCCTCAAACTTTCATCAACTGATTTTGCTTCACTTTTTTTGAGTAGTTCCTTCCATTTGGCACGAGAAGATGCTCCAGCCTCTTGTCTTTTCCCTGCCTCAGCCTCACTATGAACTGCTTCTCCAAGGAGCCCTGGTTCCTGTTATTGGGGGCTAAGAACTACTGCTTTTGACACTTACCTTTTACTTTAAATATAATGTAATATGTTATAGTGAGATCCACTGGACTAATTTAGTTACCCTTTGTCATTTTGTCTTTACTGTCATTAGGCCTGAAGTCTTTGAATCTGAAAGACAAACTTATGTAGCAGAATTGCTTGCCCCTTTATTTAGCTTATTTCAGATGGAGTCAAACAAGCTACTTAGGAAAACACTACACTAGAGCATTTCTAAGTTGTCCTTAATGGGATAATTTATTTTCTGTAGTTGTGAACATACTTTATAGTCTCTCAGAACATAAATAGCTACAGGGCTGTGCCACATAACACATGACATATGTAATCCATACAGCACTGAGCACATGAGGCATTTGATAAATAGAACAACTGAAAATATTTTTTGTAAAAGCTTATATTGTAGCCTCATTTCCATTTTTATTTATTTATTATTATTTTTTTTAGGTGAGGCAACCCTTGATTGATCTCACAGATTGCAAGGACCTTGTCTTAACAAGTCTGAAACTCTATACCCATTAAACAATAACTCTCCCTATTCTCCTCCTCGCCAGCCCTGGTAACCACCATTCTTTCTGTTTCTATGAATTTGACTACTTAGGATACTTTTATATAAGTGGAATCATATAGTATTTGTCTTTTTGTGTGACTGGCATATTTCACTTAGCATAATGTCTTCAGGGTTCATCCGTGGTGTAGCATATGACCGACCGGATTTCCTTCGTTAGACTGATAATATTTCATTGTATGTATACATATTTTGTTTATTCATTTATCTGTCAATGGACACTTGGGTTGCTCTTACCTCTTAGCTATTATGGGTAGTGCTGCTATGAACATGGGTGGGAAAATATCTCTTCAAGATCCTGCTTTCAATTGGTTTGGATATATATACCCAAAAGGGGAGGGACAGCTGGATCATATGGTAATTCTATTTTGAATTTTCTAAGGAAACTCCTTACTGTTTTCCATAGCTGTTGCCAATTTTACAGTTGCACCAACAGTACACGATTCCTCTACATCTCACTAACACTTGTTTTTTGTTTTTGCTTTTGTTTTTATTTTTGGATAGTGTCCGTCCTAATGGATGTGACTTGATATCATTGTGATTTTGATTTGCATTTTTCTGATGATTGGTGATGTTAAGCATCTTTTCACATGCTCATTGCCTGTTTTATATATCATCTTTGAACAACACCTATTCTTCTAACAATTTAAACATGCATAGGATTGCCTTATAGTTACAGCACTGGAATTCCAAATTTCAAAGTAGGTTTCTGCTTTTTGTGGTCATTCTTGTAGTCTTGGATATCCTACAGTGTGAGAGTTACTTAAAGACTAAAGGGGGAAGTGGGGTACCAGAAAACTGGATAGCCGTGTAAGTATCCATGTTTGGCATCCACATATGCCATTGAAGAGAATGTCTTAATCACGTCAAGCAATTGGAATTGATAGGCCAGTGGTCTTCAGATAGATAAAGTGGCATTTGTAGTCAAGACTATTAGCCAAGACTGTACAACTTGGCATATGACAGGCATAAAACAGGAATTGGAGGTCTCCAGAAGCAGATTGAATGTGACATAATAGCATGCAACTCCCATGTAACTATATTGAATAATTCATATAAATGCTTACAGTTTCCACTTAGGTCCTAGTAAGAATTTCCTTTCCTTTTGCTCATAGTATCTTATGAGGTCACTATTGACCGAAAGCGATAAATATTTTATCTTTAACAGGTTAATATTAAAGCCATCTTTCCTCGTTCTAACTTTAGCTGGAAGCATTGTTAATGACTGAATTTCATAGTTCCTTGCATAGAAGATAAATATTGTACCCCTAGCCAAACATGGTAGCAGAGACTTCCCATCTCAGTGCTTTCCTGCTCATCTTTGAAGCTTTATGTCAATTGCCTGGGAAAGAAGGGAGAAATAACTCTTTTGAAAACTATCCCCTAAAATTAGAGCTTTTCCCTCCTCAGCAATCATGCTGTATCCCTGGGATCCAGTTGTCAGAAGTACATCCCACACAGAGCTATTTTAATGAGCATAAAATATTTTTGTGTAATAAAAATATAAAAGGGAAATAAGTTGCAGATAAATAGATCTCATGTTATCTGGATATCCTAGGACAAATTTAAAACTTCATTTTCTTCTAAGCAGATCCTAAGTTACCACTTCCTTTATAGCCCTAACCCTCAAGGTCCTTTTCCTGTTTTAGGTTCAGCTCTTGCCTGATTAGTTTATTTCATACTCCCAGATTCACAAATGAGCCTGTGGAGGAAAGTGTTTGCCATACTGTTTGTTATGAACTCTTTAATTGCCAAGTCATTTTTTAAGCAGTAAAAATAACTAGACCTTGGGGGTGATGTGATAAGAAGAAATAATATCTCTACTTGACTTTTATTTGAGAGGTGAATGACAAATGCAGGATTGACCTTAAACTAATTATTTTTCAAATAGCTTCAAAGCCATATCCTTTCTTTCGGTGTAGACAAACTTGATATTCTCTAGGGCTTTCTGAATGCATAGTGGATTTAATTGCATAGTCTTGGTAAGTTTAATTGCTGTTTCTTAACACTAATCATCAGGAACCTGGACTGTTTATTTTAAAACAGACTTTATATTTTAAACCTTCAAAGAGTGGGAATTCATGTATATGATAACATTAATATGAATTAATCAGATTAGGCTGTTAGATTAACCAACATTAAACCATTTTTATTTTTTTAATAAAGCAAAAATCAAGAGAGGTATTCAGGGCAGCTTCTGGTTTTCTTCACTGTAGGCTTCTTTGGCTCCAGAAATATTACTGTCAGTTTTTCTGACTCAACTTCAAACAAACTAATTTGCATGACTAAGTATGATTAGTACTGCACTATACATGACATACAAACAAATTTTTTTTGGATATTACTGTATTAGGTGCCAGTCAGCAGGTCAAGGAAATAGTTAGCAGTTTTGTCTTTTAATTTTAAAGAGGAAGGAGGCGATAGAGAATTGAACTGCTTATTTCTTTGGTTTATCTTCTCTTGTCATTGGAAATCAACCCAATATTGGAGATGCACAGAAGAAAATAGTTGGCTATGCAATTCAGTTAATTTTATTTGCATATGGTTAATGTTGTTCTTCAGATGACAGATATAGTTATCTTAAATACAAGGAAATAAAGAATGGATAGTTTCCCGTTCATAAAGAATATGAATGGTTTTCTTTTTCTCAAAACTCTCTTGAGAGATAATTTCATCTAGTTATATTAATTCAAATATTTTTGGAACCTATTTACTTTTTTCCTTATAAAAGTAGCATATGCTTGCTTATTGTTAAAAAATTTAGAAACTGAAAAATATTATAAGCAGGAAAAGATTTTTACTTACTTTGTCTAGTCACTTTATATACTTAAACAGAATTTTTGAGACCGTACTCCATATATAGATTTATACTTTGTTTTTATAACTTTTTCTACTTAAAAAATATAAATGCTAACAAGGGCAAAGAAAAAGCAAAAAATAATTCATTCTAATACCCAGTGAAAACCACTATTAAAATTGCCAAATATGTCCTAACAGAACTTTTCTAGCCATATATATTTTAATCAATCATACTGTACAAAACAGTTTTAATCCTCTTTCTCTGCAAAATAATTTTGAGTGTTTCCCATTTTGTCAATATTCTTGTATAACGCAGTTTTTAATTGCTGCATAGTATTCTGTTGTATAGATGTACTATAATTTGCTTAATCTCTTGTTTTGGAGCACTTAAGTTGTTTGCAGTTTTTTGCTGTTATAAATGACACCATTTATATGTCTCCAATTATTTCTTTAAAAGTATACATTTTTTTCAGTTATCATATAAGCATTTTCCTATGTCACTGAAAATTCCTTTTATTGTATGTATACTAACATGAATATACCATTTTATTTTTCTTTTGGTAGATTCAAACTCTCAGAGATTTGTTTTTGGTAAATGGATCAATGTATGTCATGGATATATGTGTTTTTTTAAATAATGAGAAACAATAAAATAATCAGCTGACTATTGTACAAGTCCAAGTGCAGTATAAACTGTCAGAAGTTGAAAATAGCAAGGATGAAGGAAGGTCTTTAGCAAACACTCGAGTTTTATCTGCATGTTATAAGCCCACCAGCAGAACTAAGATATGCAAGATATTTTAATGAGTAACTCTGTGCTGGGTATGGCATTAACATTCTGTGACTTTTCTATTACCTTTTCTTTTAAGGCAAGGCAACCCTTGGTTGACCTCACAGATTACAAGGACTGAGTCGGCTTGCAATCCCTTATTTTTATCTTTTACGCCTACAGAATCTGGTCTTCCTAGGTGGTCTCTCATCCAAGTACAAACCAGGCCCGGCCCTGCTTAGCTTTTGAGATCAGATGGGTTCGGGCTTGTTCAGGGTGGCATGGCTGTAGACCACATTCTGTGACTTTCTACGCTGGCTATCATTTCAAAACCAAACCAAACCCAAAAGCCTGGGATAGGAATTGTGGTAGGGAAACTATTGAAGGAATAAAGAGCTCTATTTGCACAGCAAATATAATTCCTTTTGCATAACTTATGATTTTATATTTGTTCAGCTATTCTTGGTAGTGAAATTTGTGGTACATCAGACTGCATAGTAAATTAATATTGAGAGAAGATAATGGAGGTGAATTTAAGTTCTCCAAATGTGGTTGGTTTTTTTTTGTAATTGCCGTCCATTATAGCATGCATAGTTGACTGTGCCAAGAAATGTTTTCCTGTTCTTGAATAGAGTTTTACATTTGAATTTGAACACCCTCAGCACTTAAAACAACCTAAATCTCTTAAATAGTATAATATAAAGCTGTGGAGTGTGCGTGTGTATGTGATTTTGAGTGGTATAGTGTTACTTTTTTTTTTTAATAGTTTGAATTCTGTTCTATTATTTTTATAAGCGTAATGCATTTTTAACAATGTTACTTAAAGTTAAAAAAGATAAAACTAAAACTCACTAATAATCATCTCCTGCTATACTATAACTTAATGTTTATTTTTCCCCCAAAAGCATGCATTTCAAAATTTTCAAAGTTGTACATAATGTATTGTTATAAATTATAATAGCACACATTTTAAGACACTGAATATGTGTGAATACATTGCTAAGTCTTTATAGAATAACATAATAATCCTGTGAATTAGGTACCATTATTTCTGTTTTAAAGATGAGAAAACATAGGCAGAGAAAGAATACATAAAATCATGTACCCAAAGTTACATATTTAGTGAATGCCAAATTCAGTAAATTTACCCTAATCATTATTATTACTAGTAGTAAACTTTCTTCAGCTTTTTTTTTTTTAAGACCTGAGTACTTTGCTTTAAAAGAAATTCCATATAATTAGTAACCATTGGACAACCGGTTTTAATTATTTTGGAGTCACAGACTTTTTTGGAAATCTAACTTATAGATTCTTTGCTCAGAAAAGTGTATTGCCCACAATTTTTTGCATAAAACCTCAATCTGAGCATGTAGCATTTAAAGTTTATCTGTGGACCTTGGAATAGTACCTATTAAATTTTAATGAGTATAGAAATCACCTGGGTTGCTTATTAAAATTACCTGAACTCACTGCCTAAAGTCTGGCCTTGACCTTAAAAATCTCTCTTAACAAATACTTCAAATGATCTGTATGCAGGATGTTTTAAGAACACTGTTTATAAGATCTATCCTGAGATTTGAGAATCCTGTTATTCCTGCTGTAGCTTCCACATAATACATGCTCTGAGTGTTGTGAAGTAGGTTTTTATAATGAAATGATTGTGCATTATTACAGTTGCCTTTAATAACTGATATAAACATTAAGGTATAATGTTATTGCTAACGCTGCCAATCCACTTTTATCTTCAAATTTTCTATTTAAAAGAATATCATGTATATCTGAAAAATATGGTTTACTTAAATATTTCCTAATTATTTGAATAGTCCAGAGAGTATTCATTGGTTTCCTTTGGTAATCAGAGACTCTGTTACAGTTTTTTAATAGAATTTTCTCTCATCAAGTTTATTTCTTAACCCATTTTTAAAATGGTTTAAAATAAATTACTTATTTAAACTTCTTTCTGTAATTATTTTTATTTGTAGGATGAACTTTCTGATGTTAGCCAAGGAGGATCGAAAGCTACCACTCCAGCTTCAACAGCTGCTTCAGATGTGGCAGCACTTCCTCCTGATACTCCCTTAAAGGAAGACAATGAAGGCTCTGTGAAGGTTGCAGATGCACCAAATAAGTCAGAGATAAGCAAGCATATTGAAGTACAGGTAGCCCAAGAAACTAGAAATGTATCAACAGGTAAGTGACCCTAGTTCTTTACTTTTACTGTCAAAAGTATTCAGTAAATCCAGATGATGTAGGTATGAGCAAATTAGTTATTGGAGTGTTGCCGCTATAGATTTATAAAATATATAATTCATTCTACTCAATTGTAAATAAGCTTAAAAAACATGATGATTAAATAAAGTTTGGAGTGAAAAATGTTGGGGACCAGCGGGTTGGAGAGTCTGAAAGATGAGAGGATGGTTTTTCTATTTCCTGCTTTAGAGTATTAGTCTATGTCTTTAGTTTCTCTATATTCCACCCCTAAAATAGGAATGAAAACAGAGAGTTCTGGCCTGGGATACACTCTACTATCTCCCAAGAGATACAAGTGAAAATTTGCTTTCATTATTTATTAGTTTCTGTTATTAACTATTAATTGAATATATGACATATTGTTTAACCCTGTGTTTTCTGGAATCCATTATTTAAATTTTTTTAATGCTCAAATGATGCATTTACAACCCTAGAAGCAACAGGATTTTTATATTAGGGGCATTATGTGATATATGCATTATTTATGTCATCTTGTCCTTTCCTAAGGCTCTGCTGAAAATGAAGAGAAGTCAGAAGTTCAAGCAATCATCGAATCCACTCCTGAGTTGGATATGGATAAAGATCTCAGTGGATATAAAGGCTCAAGGTACTGTAAACATCAGCTTAAGACATCTTCTGCTTTTCTCTTCTCCCAGAAGCACACTGTTGTTCCTTGGTCTCTGACCAAACAAAATACATTCAGATATTTAGCTGAAGAAATATCGGTCATATACTCCAGTTTGTTTTTGAAAGTGGACATTTTATATGGTTTAATGGTTTGTGAAATGATCCCTTTGCAGCATCAGGGATTAGGAGCATATGGAAGGATGGAAAAAAAGATAGCTAAGTCGTATCTGATAATTTCTTGAACTTGAGGAAATATAGAAGCAGTAATGAGAGAATTAACAATTTGAGCGAACTTTGTTCCTTCCCCAAGATCAGGAAGAAGGGAATGTACTCCCTTCAGAGGTGGAATGATCTCTTTATTGGAAGAAAGTAGTCTCATTTTACATGGGAAGGCTATTTTGTGATGGGAAGAGAATGGTTATGTTTCATCTTAATCAAGGTCATCTGAAATAGATTGATGTTCAAGAATGTCATACAGGAGCTACTGCCTTTTAATTTTTCCTCCATAAATTTTATCCTTTATTTAATTAATAATGACCATTAAAAATACATGCCACTTATTGATCACTGCTAGACATTGTGTAGTGTGCAGTGCCGGTTAAAAGCATGAGCTTAAGGGTAAGACTGTGGGTTTAAATCTTTTCTTTGATTTGAATCTGAGTTAAGTTTCCTCATCCAAAAAATGGATTTATAATAATACCTTGGTTGTGAGAAGTAAATTAACCAATATATGTTAAAGAACTGGCAAAGTGCCTAGTATAATAAATGTTAGCTAATATTATTGCTGTTGTCATTTTATATAGTTTGATCTTAATTACAACTATATGAGGTAGAGATCTTCATTTCTATCTTTTAGATATAGAAACTTAGAAATGTCCACTATTCCTAAGATAGCAAGAGGTAGAGCTGTGTTCAATCTAGATTCTGATTTTGAAGACTGCTCTATAAAAATATTTGTTTCCTTTTACTGTTTATTTAAAAATTTAAATAACTTAGAGTATAAAAGGTAATATAAAAGGTAATATATGTTTCTTGTTTATTCTCTCCTAAGCCTAGGATGTGCAGCCATTCACAGTTGTTCTTTTGTCATTAAAAGTTAAAAATTCTGTTTGACTAATATATTTTTTGCAATATTAGGGTCAAATGGTAATATGAGATTTGAAGGGCATAATAGTCTTTTGCCCCTTCCATCACCCCTCATTCTGACTCCAAGAGGTAGTAATCTCTGTCATTTATTAGGTAGCTCTTTTGCTGTTTATCTTCAGGTATCGAAATCATATCCTATGCTGGTCTTCCTTGGTCCTTCTCTTTCTCAGCTGGAATTATATAATAAAATTAAGTCCTAATGCCCTAAGGCATCCTTTGTGTTTAATGAATTAGTTACATTCCTATACATCTAGAATAGTACTAGCTATGTATGTACTTCCTATGTATATACTTTGTATGTTCTGTGAATCAACTAGGCAACCATGGCTGAAAAGGCTGCCATATTAGCTGCTGACTTGATAGTGGAAGATGACAAGGATATAGCACCATCTTTCCTTTCATTCTCTTAATTATTATCTCAATTTTGTTAAATTAACATTCATTGTTTATATTATATCATTATGACTGTAAGTACTAATCACAGCTTAGCCATAGAATATACAGTGATTACATTTCCTTTTTTTTTTTTTTAAAGCAGTTTTTCCTGGAATGAGTAGAGACTTTTTGTTTTTGTTTTGTTCGTTCCTTTTGCTTAGATTTCTATGTAGCTATCACTAATTCACTGACATATACCTTCAAATCATAATGTAAACATTCTCAAAATGGCCAAACACAAAACCAGTTTCCTGGTGGCACTCTCCTGGGATCTTCTGTTCCCGTTCTTCAATCTAGACTATTCATGAGTCTGCTCTGGTCCTGGAACTGGCTTTTACTACCACCCCGGAATCCTTTACATCACTCTCCTCTGTTGTGTTTTCTGTTTCCTTGATCCCGTGTCATCTTGCTTCTTGATTTATGCCTTTGTTTTGACAGAACATATTTTTATTAGCTTTATGGGCAAAGGTAGCACAGGAAGTAAATTTTTTTGAGAACTTGAATGTGACAAATGTTATTTGAAGAAGATGTGATTGATAGTTGGGCTGGATTCAGTATTCTAGGTTGGAAAACCTTCAGCAATTTTCCTTCAGAATTGTAAAGACATTGCTTTATTGTCATATTGAGTTTGGACTGTAGCCATTTGGGGTATTCCTTTGTGTGTATATTTTCCCTGGAATATTTAGGATCTTCACTTTATTCCTATTTTATTTTTTGATGTTCTTTATATAGAGGTCTCCTTTTATATCTTGGGATGTAGTAAATTTTCTTTTGTAAAATCATATCTCCTAGTTCTGAGAAATTTTTTCTTTATTTCTCCTTATAGTTTTCTCTTCCTCTCTCTTTCTGGAATACCTGTTAGGTGGATATTAAACATCCTGGACTGGCTTTCATCATTCCTTTCTCTTTTCTTTTTCATCTCTCATGTATTTTTGTTCTAATTTCTGGATGATTTCTTCAGCTTTATCTTTTAACCCTCATTGACTCTTTTTCTAAAAGATTTTTGATGTTAACATTTCTTCTGGAAAAAAAATTTTTTGTGTTTTGTTTTTCGGTATCTACTACTGCCTGCGTTGTCTCCTTTTGCTCCGATACCTCTATCACAGTCCATTTATTTTGGTTCTTGTATAATAGAGGCCTTCTTTTAGTGTATTGTGCTCCGTGTCTATTTTGCTCATACTTAAGTAAATGATGCTGATTCTCCAGTTTCCTGTCTATAACATTTAAACTTGGCTTTCATTGTTCAGGGAGCTCTGCTGGGAAGAGGGAGGTCTAACTCCCAGAAGGTTGGATCTAGGCCTCATACTCCTTCTTGTGTCATCTTTCATCCAGTATTTCTATTTTATGTTCCCCCTTGCATGCTTCTCTCCTCAGATTGCTGGTTCCTTCAATTCCCAGGCCAGTTAGGGGTTCTGGCAGCATACTGACTTCCTCTCTAAACTCCATTGGCTTAGGTTTCAGCTTTCTTGACTGTTAAATCAGTTTCTACTCTTTGCCCATCTGTTTTCCATGTTACAGAATTTTGTTCACATTCATCTGCTATAGTTTCTTTTTCTATTCCCTATATTCTTGTGAGTGTATACCTCTAATTCCTTTACTGTCATTTTAGTTGAGTTTCTGAATTATTGAGTAAGAAATTACTATGTTTAGTTTACCATGTTTAACTAGAAATCCTGTGTAGACATTTTTTATTACTATAAAATTATTGCACAAACATGCATGTACTTCTCCATTGCTCTCCACAGCCCTGCAAAAATGGGATTATGTTATATATACTGTTTTGCAACTTCCTTTTAAAAAGACACCTTTATACAATAGGTTTCTTTAGTTTATAAAGCTTTATTTTAATGTTTCTAACTATAAAGTTAAAAATTTTAACACCACATGTATGTATATTCATAACTTATTTCTTGTACCCTATTACTGATCTTGGGTTGCTTTGGCTTTTTGCTGCTACAAAAATGATGCTGTAACCATCCTTTTATATACATAATTGCCTTCTTGTGACAGTGTTTTTGTAGGACATTTTCTTGACATCAAATTCTTGGCTCAGTGGGTATTTGCCTGTAAAGTATTAGTAGATACTGTTCAATTGCCCTTAAAAGAAAAATAGAACAGCTATGCTAGTTCATATCCACATGATATAGAACACGGTAGTCAGGATCATGGATTCTGAAGCCTGACTGCCTGTACTTGAATCCTGCCTCTTTCACTTATGGATGTGATGCCATCATGTTTGCTGGGATCTGACTGCACAAACATTCTCTGTTTTCTTCACCAGTTATCTCTGTATTCAATGGGAATTACTTAGGAGACCTTTGAGAATCTTTTAGAATTACATTTTGTATTAAGTGTAAATTATAGGTAAAAAAATTCCTGTGTAACTTAGCCTATTGTAACTGTTAAGAAAGTTTTTGTAGTATTTGTTTATTTGCTTTTATTGTTTTTTGTTGCATAGCACTCCCACCAAAGGCATAGAGAACAAAGCTTTTGATCGCAATACAGAATCTCTCTTTGAAGAATTGTCTTCAGCTGGCTCGGGCCTAATTGGAGATGTGGATGAAGGAGCAGATTTACTAGGTATGATAGCTTATTTGAAGAAGTCTCATACTGTTTTCCTTTTAAATGTCCCTACTTGCTTAGTGGTACAGAGTTATTGCACCTTTAAGTAAATAGGAATGTTTTCTTTGAGATCATGAAAGTCTTAAATGAAAGCATCTTTGCATATGAATATGCCTAAAGTTGAATTGCACTTAAATTTATATTTTGAAATTATAGAACTCAATTTATTGAATTCTTGCTATATTTTGAGAACAGTATTACACTTACGGAATTTTTTGAGTTTTGATAAGTGTGTGTGTGTGTGTGTGTGTGTGTGTGTGTGTGTGTGTGTAGATGTATAGGTTGATGTTTAGCTCCTGGCTCAAGTAGGTCATTAAATTCTGTTGACCTTAAATTAAATAGGAAATTATAACACTAGAGTTTTCTGAGATTTCACTCAGTATTCTGTTTCAGCTCTATGGGAAATTAATCATTTTAGAGTTGTATTGTGGAGGAACACCTGGTTTGAAAAAAATACTGCATTTGGCTCTTCTACTGTTTATCTGGTGACCTTTGCCAAATAGCATGACCTTTCTTAGTTTCTTTGTGTATAAAATGGAAGGGCTGGACTCTAGTTCAGGGGTTGGACAAACTGCTGCTCATGGGCCAAATTCAGCTCAACTCCTATGAGTGTGAATAAAGTTTTATTGGAACAAAGCTACACTCATTTGTTTACTTATTGTCTGTAGTTGCTATTGCACTATAACAAGAGAGTTAAGTAGTCTGCAGCAGAGATCATATGGTTTAAAAGCTTAAAATATTCACCATTTGGCCATTTACAGAAAAAGTTTGCTAACTCCTGCTCTAGGTGATCTCTCTCTAAAGTTCCTTTCAACAATAAGTACATGATTCTGACTCATGTCAAGTAGCTTTGGTGTACCTTTCTTATAACTTAAGACCTTACGGAAATTGAAAACCTTATGATATTAAAAATCTATGCCTCTATGTTGAATTTATTGATTACCAGTTATATCCTTGACAATTTGAAATATTTTCTGAAGGAAACAAGTTCTATCCAAACATCTCACAGTCTGTCGAGTAAGAGATTAAAGTATAAAAATAAAACTATTCTGAGTTAGACATATAATCCCACTGTTAAAGTCTAAGGAAGCAATTTAATGAGTTTGCTTTTTTACAAGGAGGGCAAAAAGATTAATTATTAAAGAATACTCCATTTTTTTTACATTTAAATTTATACTTTGATTTTAGTTGACATTAAATTATGCATGAAAAGTTTTTTTAAGATTTGATTGGTTTAAGAAACAGACTCCCTGGTAAAATTGAGGGGCAGATGGAACTTTAAAGTGTATAAATTTATATTCAAATTTTTTATATACAGTAAAATTTACATTTTTTGGTGAATTTTTTGGGTTTTGACAAATGCAGACTACCACCAGAACCGATATGCATCACCCCAAAAATTTCCTTCATGCTGCCTTTTCATTTAACCAGAATGAAGTAGTTTTTTAATATTAATTGTACACCCTGTTGCTTCATAATCTAATGTTGAAAAATATAATTTTTGAGGATGGTAGTCCAAACTTTTTTTTTAATAAAGAGTTAAGAAGCCTTATAGGACTTAGAAATAATTGTGGTCTTTTAAATCAAGTATTTTTCTAAAGCTTCCGTATTTAAGTCAGAAAATTAAGCATAATAAATAGGTTAAAAGCAAGATATAGTGGTTTCCTTTCCACTTAAACTACTATGTTTTTCCCTCTTGTAGATACTGATATATTTATCTCTAAACTGTTTCAGATTAGAAGATTTAAAAATATTGCTATAAATGTAGCAAAATATGCCTTCATGAATACTTTTTGGTTAAAGATAGTAAATGTAATTTCCAAGGCAAATATTTATTCTTGGCTTCTCTGCCATACAATTCAATAATAGCAACTGAGGTGCAACACTCACTAAATGGAGTATAGTTAAACTAAAAACATTTTTCCCAAAGTTATTCCATTGACCTTGGGTTTATAAATAAGTACAGAGTATATTTCTATAACTCATTCATTTTAACTATTTTATTGCAAATCTAGCAATAAAGAATATAAAGGATATGAAACTTCGTAATTGTTATACGTGTACTCAGTACTTAGATTACTTTTTCTGCCTCATAGTTTGTCTTTTATCTTGATTAGCATCTCATCCTTTAACTTTATTTTCATTAATCCCTTTCTCCATTCACTTCAGTCACTTATTCCCCATGACCATATTCTAGAAGTTGGAAATCATCCATTCACACATCTTCCTGTTGGGATTTTCTTTCTCTTGGTTATTTTCTATATTTTCTACTTCACTATCTTTACTACTTTTTATTATCATTTAAACATGTTCACATCTTTACCATTTAAAAATAAAGATACTGCCCTCTTCTCACCCTCTGTCTTCAATAGCTACTCACGCTATCACTCATTTTTTCCCCATTTCTAGTCATGTTTTTATGCAGCAATATCAATAAGGTTTATGTTATATGCTTGGTACTATCCTAGATGCTTGTGCTACATCAGCGAAAAAAACAGACTTTTAAAAGCATGGCTACTTTAACTGGCAGGATTTCTGCACTCTCACTTGCATCTCAGCTGACTGCAGTGAGTGGGCATTCTCCCCCACACTCACCTTGCCTGAAACAGCCTTGTTTGCTATACCCAGTGGTTCCTTTTCAGTTATTTTACATGGCTTCTCAAATAGCATTTTTCTTACAACTGTTTTTGCTGGGTTTCTGAGATATCAGTTTCTTGCATTCTTTTCTGTCTCTAACTTTCTTTTTGGTCTTAGCAGGCTCTTCTTTCAGATACCAGTGTTCCTGTCCCAGGCTTACTTCATTGTTTGGGAAATCTGGTGTGCTCTTGTTGTTCCTTGGCTTTCATGGCTAATTTCTCCCAAGTTTTTATCTCCAAGATCTTTTTCTTGAGCTCCAGACTATAACTTACAACCAGCTCATAGACACTTAAGATGATTTGTAAGGCTTACCTTGATATGCCGAATGCCGAAAACTCAGTTTATCATCATCTTTATTGTCTCGGCCCCAGTCTGTTTTTATACCAACATACAGTAACTCAATGAATAAACAACTTCACCATCCATTCAGTTCTCTATCTTGCCCTCTTCCCTCACAACCAATCACAAAGGATGGTTTGCTCCCTTTCTTTATTTCTATCTCCTCCTTGCCTGTGCTTTAATGGCACATCCTTCTCTGGAAATTCTGTCTTGATTGCCTAGTTAAAGCTGAGTTGTCCCTGAAATGTTTTCCGATAGCACTACATTATATTTATTATGTCACTCTTCATACTTTACTTTACTATAATTTTTTTTTATGTACCTGCCTCTCTGAATAGACTGTAATGTAAGCTCAATGTGGCCACAACAGCTATGCCTTTTGCTCACTGTTGAGTTTTTAGTTCATAGCACAGCAAGTAAATGAATAGATTCCTAATAGTATAGAACTAGATAAAATTGTGTATACTTTTTCAAGAGTTTAACAGATCATTCAGAAGCCCATGTATGGACCTAGCTTGGAACTCAATGCTGAAATCCAAAAGAGATGTCTATGATTTTAAAAACTGTCAGGCAGTTTTTTGCTTGTTTTCATAAATAGGTAGTTTCTAAATATATTAGACTCAAATTTATGCTTGGTTAAAGTCTCAAATAGAAATAGAGCTACTTCAAGTTATGTTTTTCTTATAGTTATAGTAAGTTATTGATATATTTCATAGTGAAATTTTGGACAATTCTATTGATGATATATTAACTTTATATGCTAGATTCTAAGAGATTTCTTCATTGGGAATGTGTAAACTTTAGAAACTATGTTATAGGATATGATTCCTTTATAGTACATATTTCATTTTTTTCGTACTTATAATATTTACACTTTGTTATGTTTAGTTGATGGTTTCTCCACATCTTTTCAATTTTATTGTCTTCTTGCTCTCATTTTTTTAAATAAATGAGTGTAGCTCTTTCTAAAAACAATCTAATTGAGATTCTCATTCGTTTTTCTCTTGGGCTGCTTACCCAGGAGAGTATTCTGGTGTGTATGCTTTTAAATACTTTAAAATTACTGCTTTTTAAACGAGGTGTTCTTGGCTGCTGTTTTCATTTAGTGCTTTCTCATAATATTTTTCTGCTCATAATATTTTTTTTTGACCTGCATATATTTTCAGCTTTTAAGCTTGTCTTCCTATATGCCTTAGAGTTTATAGCAACTATAGTCATTATGTAAACTTTTAAAAACCAATCTGAACCTTATTTCTTATGACTGAAGCTTGATTGAAAAGTTAACATTAGTTTAAAGCAAGGATTCAACATATCTTGCCAAAATTTATTTTGGAATTGGAATAAGGAAACTTTTTTAGTTTGTTTTTGATTTTCAGTTTTTGGAGAATACATACATAGAAAATTAAATAAGCACTAGTTCTTATATTTCATTCTTCATGGTAGAAGTACCCTGATCTTTGAGACTATTTGAAATAATTATAATATAGATACAATATGAGTCAAATATTACCTTTTTAAAAAATAAGGGGACAAGTTAACTCTTTTATCTTATGTAGTTTTCTTTAGAAATATTTCCTTCTTGTTTAGCTGGATTATGAATACTACTTCCATTGTATGTGATTTTTTCAACATTAGCTTAGGGTAAGTAAGTAGTGGGTTTTTGGTTTTGTTTTGCTTTTGCCTTTCTTTTTTTTTTTTTTTTTTTTTTTTTTTTTTTTTTTTTTTTTTTTTTTTTTTTTTTTTTTTTTTTTTTTTTTTTTTTTTTTTTTTTTTTTTTTTTTTTTTTTTTTTTTTTTTGGTAACTTTTTGAGATATGTTCCTTAGTGTGTTCTTTTATTTCTTCAGTTTCTTATGAGTAGCAAATTAGTTTTCTTCTCCCTAAAGATCTTGCATCAGATGCTTTACCTACCTACCTTATAATACTCATTAAATTATTAAACACAATTATCATTTCAGAAGTGGCACTTTGAAGGAAACTTTATATTGTTGATTTGGGGTTTTCAATCTAATTATATTTAATTTTATTATGCAGAAGATTTAGTAAAGCATTTTTAAAGGTATAACATCCTTATGAATGAAGAAAATCATTGTAATTTCTGTTCTTTTGCACATCGTTATACATTAAATCATAGCATTGTGATTCCAGATGTTTTTCATGTCATGCATAAAACTTTATAGATTAATGATCTATTTTCACTCTGTTTCTTACATAAAACATTTCTTGTTCTTTGTTTTTGCTTTACATGGAATGCATGGGCTTTAAGACCATAATTTCTTTGGTAAGGTTTCATCTGCATTGGGGTTCTGTCTTCCTTTGGTCTGTTTCTGCCTATTCTCTATGAATTGGGCCTAATTTTTAGGCCAAAGCCAGCAATACCAACTGTGATTTGGAAAATATTTCTGATCCATATTAATGCTATCCTTTTTTCCACTGCTACCTTTTAGACTATTTAGCAGAAAAGTCTTGATTCTTTTGAAATATTACCTATTCGAAAATCTAGACTAACGGTTATAAAGAATTGGCTAACAAAATCTTTAGGTTTGTTTTGTGATGGATAAT